>OY735226.1:49569079-49616579 GCA_963457665.1 Thysanoteuthis rhombus | reverse complement strand
ATATATATGTATGTATATGTATGTATATATATGTGTCTGTGTGTGTGTCTGTGTGTGTGTCTGTGCGTGTGTGTTCTTTTGCCATGACATGCTTATCAATCAATCTACTTTTGTTGTGTCCTACATATTTGCAGCGGTGAGAGAGAAAAAATGTTTCACCTTGAATGACTGGAAAATACAAAAAAAAAAACCTCGGTGGATTAAAAGTAACATAGACCACTCAGGGGAATTAGCAATGTCATATAAGAAGGATCATAGTATGGTTAGATGGTAGATATCTAAAAAAAGTAAACATGAAACACGAAAAAAAGATGTTTATACTTCGATTTAAGGCTCCCATAAAAAAAAGAATGAACGGTAAGAAAAAGGTTTTATTATCAGAGTAAGCATTTATCAATGGGGTAAGAAAAGAATAATAAATTTACTAAAGTGAAACCTTGAGACAAGAAGAGGAATAAAGGTAATGAATAACAGGAGGTAACATAAAAGGAAAATACGAAGTAAGGAAATGTTGATTGCGAGTTGAATATGCACAATACAAGAAAGAAAAGGAGAAAGAAAAGACTGGAAAACAGGTCTGGTTAGTCACTCAATAGAAACTGTCCATTACCAGCATATTTTGGCTGCGTGCATAATGGGGTACGATCAATTAGAAAAAAATGGAGCGGGCAGATCTATGAACTCCCGGGGTGCAGTGATCGCTGAGAAATCGACACTGGAAAAAACAAAAAAACAAAAACGAAATCAAAAACAAGCTGGACACCAAATATGGGATCAATGTAGCTGAAACCAACATTCCAAACTGATCCCCCTTTTTGATGAATATATTAAGGGAAGGATTTTTTCAAAAACGAAGGAAAAGTTGTTCCGGAGACATAATCAGGAGTTTATGTTTCAAGAATGCTCTACACTCTAGCTTCTTTTGTGAGACTCGTGCGATTTGTACATACTTACATAACCAGCAAGCCGGTCAGCCTGACCAACTTGAAAACTCAGGAAACCTATTTCGATAGTTTTGTTGACAGTTTTTGTTCACTGTTTCTAACACGAAAAAGCGAATAATCATTGAGAAGAAAGAATGAAAATACATAAAGAGAGAAAGGGAAGAAGAAGAAAAAACAAAGTAAATAACAAAGAATTGAAACAAAAAGCGAATTGATATTTGAAACGGAAAGGAACTGAAAGAGGAACAATAAAGGAATATATGACGACGTCCATGAAATCTAAGATGGCGACAATTATATTCCGCGAATTAACCCCTTTTTTAAACATTGGTTGATTTTTTTTTTTTTTTTTTGTATTTATCTTTTTGGGTAAAAAAAAAAATATTTGCCTTTCTGCTTTTGTTCGAAAGTTCAAGATATTCTTAACTGGGTGAGCATTAATACACGCCTAGGGAATTTTGTGAATGGGACAAGGGTGTTCAGAGATAAATATCTGAAAATGAAATAATCAAAAAAAACTAGAACAATGTAAGGTCAAACGCATACATACAATGGCAAGAAATTAAAAAAGGAAAAACGGAAGAAAGGAATTTGGAGCAACGTAATTTTAATTGACTCCCCACAACAAACTATTTTAAGTGGCTGCTTCAAATTTGTGCTTTGCGGCAGACGGAACTCCCTTAATGAAATTGAAGTGTAACTTGAATTTGTGTTTATGGTACTTGAAATTTTTCGTTGAAATCCAAGTCGTAATGGCGTCTGTTAGATGGAGTATAAAGTAGTTGGTTTGTGTAAATCTATCAACTATGATTATTCAATCTCCTGGTCTGATACATCTTTTTAGGGGGAAATTAAATATTAGGCTCTTCAGAGAGTAATTACGTATTTTCGTGTTTGGAAAATTACTTATTTCCAGAAAATAGATGAAAACAAGTGCCAAGTGGTGTTTAAGTGAACAATGTATTTTACCATGTAAAGTCGACATGGCACAGTGGAAGTCTTAAGCAAGAAAACATCCAGGTCCATATCATCTACGAAAACGTAATTGTTATGCATATTTGTATATCCAGTTTTGTACACGGGATAATGCTTTTTTCAATTGAAACTGAAGCTCAGTCAGGGGTGTAGACGATCCATGGGAGCGGACTATAGAAGTTGAAATACGGCATTATCAATGACGGCAGTTGTACGGGAAGGCATATCTATCCAATCCTTGTCGAAAAAAAATCTGCGTTTTCTTCTCTTTTTGGAATCTCTTCCCTCCACGGTGTTAAACTTTACTAATGACTAAAAACGACACAAAGAGAATGAACTAAATCTGGACGTCATTTAGTACCGTTTTACCCTGGTTTCGCTTTGATTGTCAGGCTTATAATTCATAGAGGTGAAATGCGTAATCACTTTCTGAACACACTATTACTTTGGAATTATCTCTCTGCTTGACTGTTGGTTTTTTGACTTCTGATTTTACACTGTTCTAACTTAGCAAATAAGTCTCACTTTGGATTGTAACAATAATTTTAAATATCCTTCGAATTTAGAATTGGATCAGACTATTTCTTTCATTCTTTTCTAAATATTTCAGAAGCTATGTTTGTGATATTGAAACTTGTTGTTCAACAATATCATGGAATCAGTAACTATTCTTAAGCTTTACTTGACCTTTGAACTACTTTTTTGTTTTGTTGTTGCTGCAACGTTTCGACCGGTTCATTCTATAAAGATCTTCGGTTGTACGATCTGCTACAGAAAAAAAGGTGTTCCCTATTGCCTGAAAGAGAAGATAAGTAAAAGTAAATGCCCTTACCCTGGCCACGGCTATTGCTATTTCTGCCCACCACAAGCTTCTTCTAGTCCCCCAGTTTTTCGAGGTTTTTGCTACATATAAAAGTATATTTAGAGGTTACAAGCATCCAGAGTCCCTCACTTCACTGTACGCTATTTTACCAATATCTAGAAAGAAGAATCGGATTTATGCCTTTTTCAAGGGCATTAATGTCAGTCTCTGTCGGAGTTTGAACTCGGCGTTCCCAGTCCATTTTTTGGATTGAAATCTGATCAAACACCCGCATTTCAAAGAAAAAAGTAGCCACTGACATAACAACGTGAAATAACGACGGGAAGAAGCTCAATAGACCCAACATATCTTTTAACCAGAAAGTTACAGAATATCATCAACTAATGTTATGAACTCACTTGTATATTGCCTCAGGCAAAAAAAGTTTTCTTTCAAATTTGAGGCAACTTTAAGCCAAAATATCAAGCATCTAGGAAGATACTTCCCAAATGCTTATACTCGTTGACACGGAGTCAAAGCGTGAACGAACTTTGCAAAGACAACAGAACTAATCCTGGATTAAGGCTGAAGAAAGCTGTGACCTTCCACCAGACTGCACTCCACAGGATTATCTCCTTAGGTCTATCTCAAGTAGCCAGACGAAACTAAAAAGAGCCTATGATTTTACTGATAGAGTTATCTTTCAATTAATTAAAAAACAAAGAGATAGAGAACATACAGGTCAGGACAAACGAAGCCTTTCCAAGGTTATAAAACGTGTTTAGAAAAATCATGGTATCAAAGGAGTCGAAAGAAAATGGACGTCTACTGAGTTGTTGTTTTGAACAGTGTCTCTCATGGTTCCAAATCTTAAAAGATCGACTGCCACCATTTACACCTATTTGAACACTGCCATCAGCGCTTGCTCTGCGCCATTCTCGGTAGTAGAAATATAATGCTGAAATAGATTCAATTTCACTAGACTGGTAATGTATCGAGGATTGACTTTTCTAACAAACGTTCTACTCCTTGAATTGGAAGAATGGAGAGGGATAAAGACGTATATATATATATATATATATGGAGACAGAGAAACAGACAGAGAGAGAGAGAGGTGGCATCAGGAAAGAGATACAAGGGATAATTGAAAAAAGACCAGCACAAAACTTGCATCACCCATTACAAGTGGACATCTAAAGAGGCCCAGAGAAGGAACAGAATCAGTCTCCTAGAAAACTCTTTCTATTCTCTTTTTTTTTGGGGGGGGGATCACCGAACCAGTTTTGAGAGGAAAAACAGAGTTGTAAAACTCGTTTCAGTATAGATTCATCATCATGAATTCTCTAATCCGTCCCTTCTGTATCTATAGCATTACATATACGTCCCATTCAAGCCCAATCAGACGCCAACAAGCCTTCTCTAAAAGTGGAATGTATTTGGGAATTTTGATTCATGTAGCTGAAGCAAAAAAAAAAACATAATATTCTTTGTAAACAAAATACATCACTTGCTCAGAAAATATTTTAAAAAAAGCATTTCCAGATAATATTAAACATGAATGATGGACTCAAGTGTTAGCCGTTAGGAAATTCTCGATAGGTTCCCCGGTCTTCAATGGTGCTACACTTGTTAGGACATTAGACATTCACTGGAAACATCCAGAAATCTCTGTCAATATAACTCGGAACTGAAACTGCTGTTATGCCATAATCCTTCGAAGCCTAGCAAATGTGGCATCGGACAGCAATGTCATCAATCATAGCTGGCATACTAAATAGCCCTTTTCAGAGTAAGGAAGAACTATTATCCTCGTGTAACAACAATGAAGGTATATTTAGAGGAAGGATTAGCTCGGAGGAAATTACACAATCTTGACATGAAGAGCTTACAAAGTTGCAGACCGATGTTATCATTTTTCAGTAAGATAGACTTTGGAATTATTAGCTGATAATATGAATAATCGAATTCGATTATGTTGAAGGGAAAATGCACATTTACCAATTTCAGATAATCTCTCTCTCTCTCTCTCTCTCTCTCTCTCTCTCTCTATATATATATATATATATATATATATATATATATATATATATATATATATATATAGTCTAGAAGGCTTCGAACACTGAATATATAAAGATAGAATTAAGAAATGTATGTCATTCAGTCAACTTTTTTTTCCAATATATAGGGTATACATTTTGTTGTATCATTGTATCAATGACCTTGGTGATTTCCTTTAAATCAGGGACCCTTTTCAAAGTTAGCAAATGCTAGTTGCATTCTATATCTTGCAGCTTTCTCTTTTGGTAGGTTTATTGAACGGTTCAGCTTGTTTGCATGCTTGGTTTTACTTTAGTGTTTTGGTGATTCGGTTGGTGATCACTTTGGTGAGGAGTTCGTAGATAAAGGCCTGTAGTTGCTGAGGACTTTCTGCTGGTCTTTTTGTAACACAGCATCATTATTCCAGTGTTCCACTCTTTTGGGACTTTGTTTGCTTACGATGAATAGAATGGCCAGTTCCATTGTGATAACCATTCGCGTTTTTTTCGAGTAATTTAGAGGTGATCTTATCTGGTTTAGGGGTTATTATTTTTTCTGCTTTTTTGATGGTTTGCTTAACCTCATGCCGAGTAACTTCTTGGAAATCTTTTAATTGATCACTCTCAACTTGTTTTTCTGTTCATCTTTATTTGAGATGATCTTCTGAAACCTAGAATGGGAATACAAAGGAATCAGAATTTAAGGTGAATACCCAAATGACCTTGGATTTGCTGGAAGCACCATTCTTTCTTCAAAGAACTTTCACGATTCCCAAATAATGCTAAACAAATTTAAATAAAGCAAGCAAGATAGTTGGGCTCTCATCTGAACTTAAGAAAAAGAAATGTCATGGACAAAAAAATTTGTTGGAGAGAAAGACAAAATGATCCAAATTTAAAATGCAAAGCTAGAGAAAGTAGATATTACATCTACCTGGGACAACAAATCTCTATGAAATCCCCACCCCCCAAAAAAAGAAACGAAGCAAAGAATCACACTAAGTTAGCAAGCTTTTGGTACAGCAAGGTAGATTTACAAGAACACACGGTTCCCACTAGATCTAAAAAGAAAGGTGTACAACCAATGTATCATGTCGATATTGAAAATGCACATTTTAAATCCTGGTTCTCAATAATCTACTAAACTTAGATTATGCTCAATGCATAAAAGCAAAATTTGAGGGACATAGGTGTGATGCGACATCTTTCGAGTGGGGGAAAGGCTTGTTGTCTTGAAAGCCAGTATTCAAAACCCTATCTTAATCTGGGCTCAAACATCGACTATTGACACCAATGTGAAATGTGCAACCCTATCAGTTACCATCCCAAACAAGTTAAAAAAAAGGATTTGTGTATTTTGTGATCTCTAATTTATTTATTTTATGGTTTATAGATAAAAACTTATACGATGAAGAAGTTTTCAAATATGAAAAACGATATGAATCTCAACAAAGGGATTGAACCTAAAAAACGAAAAACATGCAACATGCCCGTGAGAGGATCATGCTCAACATCACATGCAGAGATCATATGACAGCAGATTATATCAGATAAAAGACAGAAGCCCCAAAAATCGTTGAAAGAGAAAACTCAAATGACGATGGGTTGGACAAGTTTCAAGAATGGTGGACAGTCACTGCACATCACGACCGAACATAGGAATCTTAAGAGATCATATGCACAACTGATGCCGAAAAAAAGTAAAATGGTGCAACGAGCTAGATGAATTCTGGAAGCATTGTCTCCACTATACCCCCATGATGGAGAGGTGTGTCAGATCTTAGAGAGATTTATGTCCGAAGATGGACTCTGATTATGATAATATATATATATATACTATTGTGTCATCCACAGACAGCTGTTTCAATGTATTACATCTCTTCAGTGTGGCAATAGACTTTAACCCATCCAGTACCGCAAAGCAGAATTGGAACCATCACATCGGCCGATATCTTACCTCTGGACTACGGAACTGGGTGGTCAGCAAGGCTGAATTTAAGCGATATATTCATTATACGCAGCAAATCCTCATCCACTGGAATGCTCTCTTCCTATGGATGAGCATTGCATAAGCTTACAATAGATGAGTTACCTCAATGGAAGAGTGCTCAACCCTGAATAGAGGAGCATTGATCATTGTGTCATCCGCAGCAAGTTGTTTCAATGTATTACATCTCTACAGTGTAGCTATAAAGTTTAACCCATCCAATACCACGAGGCAGAATTGAAACCCTCACATCGGACCCGGAGGCCGATATCCTACTTCTGGACTACGGAACTAAGGCTAAATTTAAGCAATATATTCATTTTAGGCAGAAACTCCTCATCCACCAGAGTGCTCTATTCCTATGGAAGAGCATTGCATAAGCTTACAGTGGATGAGTTACCTCACTTAAGGAGTGCTCAACCCTGAATATAATGTACACATAGTTGGTGGTATGATTACATGTGTAGATGTGTGAATGTATACATGAGTGTATTACAATCTGACGTTTTCCCCACATTTCGACTCAGTTTGCTTCGACTAACTGAACTGAATCAGCACCAAAATATTTTCGATGATAATCAAGAGAGCAAACCCAAATGAACTTTGAAATAACAGCAGGGCTAATGCTGGGGAACCTTTAGTACACATCATACCTTATAATAACGAAAAAAAAACTCCTTATCTGGCAACTTATGTACATGAATATGTAAAACGCATCAGGAAAATTATCTCAAAGTCATCCCCAACTTTTCAAAGTCTTTTAAAACACGTGTCTTTGCTATTTTCTATTCTCATTACTTATCTGTCAAAAGTCAGATAAGCTAAGGTTTTTTTCTTCTTCCTCATTCCACATGTACAACGTTTTGTACGCTCAGAAACCTTCTTCATCATCAGTCTTTTAACGTCCGTCGTTGGGCATAGACCCCCCCCCCCAAGGATTTGCCACACTTCTCTATCATGGACGTCGCAGAGCCAGTACTTTCTAAATTTGTCTAGCTCTTCTCCCCATCTTGTATTCTGACGGCCTCGGTTTTGCATGTGATCTGTGAGGATCCATATTGTGGGTCACAATTCTATCGGTTCTTTGCTATTCTTGCAACATGGCCTGCCAATTGCTATTCAAGTTTTTTTAATAGATTTTATGATATCTCAGACTCCCATTTTCTTCTTTATATACTGCTCTGGTTTGAGATCTCTCCCTGTGAGGTTGAGCATCTATTTAATCACTGTCCCACGACAGCAATACATGACGCAAGGTCGGGCTTAACGTTAGGAAAATATGAGCAACCCATCCCAAAATGGCTCCAGCCGACACGGCTTCGGTTCGCTAAGCAACAAAAGCAACCTCCGCCATGAAAGCGTCCACCAGGGAACCTGCTCCGTTAAGTGCAATGGAGCAGTGCTGCTCCGGGGAAATTGCCCCCCTGCAGCTTGATGCCAACCCATACACAATCTCCGGCCAATTCGACCGGCAAGTGTCAGTACCGACTCCTCGGGCTATGCTGTGGAACAGATACTACATTTTGATCCCGAAGACAAAGCCAGAAAAAGGTTGGGTCTATTTATCTACTGTCCCATCACAGTGGAATTTGACACAAGGTCGGGCTTAACGTGGGGAAAAAAAAAGGACACCCTTCCAAAAATGGCTCCAGCCGACACAGTTACTGTTAAAGCTCATCGTAATGCCTAGACAATGTCACCCGCGAAAGCATCCACCAGGGGACCTGCTCTTTTAAGTGCAATGAAGCAGTGCTGCCCTAGGGAAACTGAGACCCTGCAGCTGGGCCGAGTAATAATGGAAGAGCCAAAGGACGATTCGAAAGGCTCCCCAAAGCGCTTAGCAAACGCAGCCTCAGTAAAACCTCATTGGCTAAGGCTTGCATCGGCGCACTCGATCTTTGATGCCAACCACACCACAATCTCCGGCCCATTCAACGGGCAAGTGTCAGTACCGACTCCTCGGGCTATGCCGTGGAACAGATACTACACTTTGATCCCGAAGCCAAGGCCACAAAAAGGTAGGGGCGTACATCATCGTGTCGTGTGCCTGTACCATGTCCTTCAGTTTGAAAGTCCGTCTTTACGTTAGGTTCCGTGTCTCAGTGACTATTAGGAGGATGCATTAGTTATATAATCTTCCTTTTAGGATTATAAGGATCGATTTGTTCTTGAAGGTTACTCTGCTAAAGGCTTGCCATCCGAGGGTTATTCTTCGCTTGATCTCTGCCTCTTCTGTGGGTTTCATAGAGATTCGTTACACATCGTTACAAATCATACTTAACACACATAAGATCAACACTTTTTTCCTTAAATCATTTTACTATTCACTTCTACATGTATATACACACACAGCATTAGATTTTGTGGACATTTCGCTATATCAACCCCCTTGGCGTTCGTCTCCTCTGTCCCCCGGTCAGCCAAGGGCATATAGCTTTTTTACTGACCTTTTCTTCAATGACCTCACTTCCCGTCTCTTTCTGTCAGGATATATCCCACACCCACAACAGCTACATACACACTACGACCATTACTCGTAGTATATGATTGATTTAAAACATCTTACAACATAAATGAAAAACAATTTTAAAAAATAAGGCTGTGGCAGGAATCAAACCTGTGACCTATGGGGTAGCCGCTTTAACATAGTGTTGCTCTCAGCAGATATCTCAACGACTGCCGGCAAAGCGAGGACCAAAATATTTATTTTAACTACAATTTTCATGCAGCTGCCCCATTTAGTAAGATTTTTTTCTTTGTATTATTACTTTGTCCAGGCCAAGGGATAAAATAACAATGTATTGATAGGAAATCTTTTCAAATTAGAGTTCTTGTATAATATAACGCAATTCATAATTATTCTGTCAGATCCTACACATCCATTTCTTGGTACATAACTATCTCGTTGAAAAAACAAATAAACCAAAAATGAATAGAGATAAATTTGGAATGAAAACAGTTATTTGGACATATATATATATATATATATATATATATATATATATATATATATATATATATATATATATATATATATATATATATATATATATATATACATATATATATATTTATATATATATATATATATATATAGAGAGAGAGAGAGGGGGGGAGAGATGAGCATGTCTGTATGTGCGTGTGTGTCTGTTCGTGTGTGCATTCTGATTATGCAAATTGAATTTCAAAATATGCCATTATATTGCTGTAATGATCAGCGAATCATGCAAATGAATGCATCAACAAGCCTAAAGCATGCAAATTCGCAGATCACATAATCTCCGAATTTATAATAGTTGAGGTAAATATTAAGACATTTTGAAAGAGTGAAAAAATATCTCAGAAATATCTGACAAACGGTTTGCTAATAATTAATTCATGATTCAATAAAAGTTATTAAAATTATTTGAAATTTGAATCAATGATAAATGCATCATACGTTTTTTTTTTCGAAACAAATGTATTGATTGGCTTACATCTATCCAATCAAAAAGATAGAAAATTTAGAAAAACAAAAAAAAAATATTTTGAGCTACTAAAATACCAGGAAAAAGACACATAAGCCATTACCTTTGCCTCGAAAATATATACCCTTATACCAAATTACAGGGTTCAAGTTGACAGGCTGTACCCTTCAACGTGGAACAGATAAACATAAAATCAAAAATACAATCACCTGATACATTGCATGGATTTCAATCATATATCTATATGTTTTTCAGAGTGACATTTCAAACAGTTAAATTCTTCAATTGATGATTACTTTTCAGTTTGAATTTTCGGGTTCATTGCAGGAATACGGGTCTGGTGATATACAAAAATAATCTCAAACGAAGTAGGACTACTTAAATGCACAATTGTGACCAATGAAAACTATTGCATCTCTTGTAGTTTATAAATTGATATTTTGTGTTCAGTAGGTAAAATATTGTCTATTCCAAATAAAATTAAGATAATGCTGGCCCACGGCAAACACAGACTTTATTTCGCAAGGGAAATTTTTTCCGGTTGTACTGCTGTTTTCTCTGTGTTTTTATCCTGTATCGCCCAACCACACATTTTTTAAAAGGGTTTTCAGCACGCAGCTTGGTGAAAAAAAATCATCCCATTCTAAGGAGTTAAAACCCTGAAAAATGAAAAAAAAAGATCTATGATAAAAAAGATTTGAAAGTTTATTCATATATATATATATATATATATATATATATATATATATATATATATATATGTTCTCTCTCTTCTATTGATCAGTCTCTCCGACAAAGCACTTGACTTTTGTCCGTGAATATATCTTTACCGTATATATATATAAAAATTACGATGATGCTGGCCTACAGTAAAGATATATATATATATATATATATATATATATATATATATATATATATATATATATATATATATATATATATATATATATATTCATTAACTCAATTTCTGCTCATACAACAACTTCAAACACGCACACTTACGTATGAACCAAATGTTATTTACGCGCAGAAGTTTGAAAACTACACATCAGGGTGAACAGAAATGAACGCCAACAGAAACAGACACAATTAATAACGCACACACAAACACACACACACACCCACACACACACGCACACACGCACACACACACATATATTTCGGTTCACTAATTGTACAAGCATCACTGCACACACGCACACACTCACACATATTATCTTGCACAAAAAATAATAAACTACCTGTATGGAAGCAAATATATATATATCATAATAATAATTAAATAATTGTGTGTATGTATAAACATATATATATATATACATATATATGTCTGAGTGTGTGTGTGTATGTCTCTGTGTGCCTGTCTGTCCGTGTTTGTGTCTCTGTATGTGTGTGTTTGAGTGTGTATGCGTGTCTTTGTGCGTGTGTGTACATATTCGGGTTGAGTAACTTGACATCATCTATAAATACAACCAACATAGGACACACAAGCAGAAAAGGAGACAAACACATACATACATACACATATATATATATATATATATATGTATTTATATATATGTTTGTGTGTGTGTTTGTGTGTGTGTGTGTGTGTGTTTGTGTGTGTGTGTGTGTGTGTGTTTGTGTTTGTGTGTGTGTGTGTGTGTGTGTGTGCGTGCAAT
Organism: Thysanoteuthis rhombus; assembly: GCA_963457665.1. NCBI lineage: Eukaryota > Metazoa > Mollusca > Cephalopoda > Oegopsida > Thysanoteuthidae > Thysanoteuthis > Thysanoteuthis major. The sequence goes on along the minus strand of OY735226.1, from coordinate 49,604,701 downwards.
TAGATATAAACAAATTGTTCGAAATGAGACAGAATTGTTATTGAATATTCAATAATCAAAAGGAGAAGAAAAATAAGTGTACGGAGAATGCATTGTAACTATTTTTATGGCCATTTATAAATTTGGTGAGAAAAATTCCCAATTCCAACTCGAACTACAATAACAAAAACTGAATATGGCTTCCCTCCATTTTAGACTGGATGTCTTCACAGATATGAATAGTATCTATTGTTGTTATCTTTTTTTACCGTAATTTTGCCCTCTTTTCGTCAATTTACTTGCATTGTGATACTTGTATGCAATAGTCAACCAAAATCACGAATAGGATTCTTCTAAAAATACTTCTATTCTTCAATTGATTCCCCTGCTATAAATGCTGCCCTCGGTTGAAATATAATTTCGATGCAGCCATCACAAATCTTCATCTTTTCATAATATAACCGATAAAAAAAAAAACGCTTGAGGACTAATACCCATACAGGAGCAAAAACGTACATTTTAGCTCTATAACATGGATAGCAAGTTGGATATGACACAAAATCCTTTTTTTTAAAATCGAGTTATCCATGATATTCCATTAGAAGCACTGTATAGACAGCATTCTTGCAGAAATAAATTGAGTACGCTCACGTTGAAGCTCATGTAGAGTTGAAGCTCCGCCATGTGACGAAGTGATGATAATGTCTAGAATGCACGTGGTTGTCCTGTTAGGATCCTGCAAAATACTTTAGAAATAATTCTAACAAAGAATATTGATTTCTGTCACACGCGTGATGTATTTTTGAAGTTCTGTCTAATAATTCAAATATCATTTACGAATAGTAACGAAAATACCTGCAATCAGCTCATTAGTGATTTTATAAAATCTACAAACTAATGGTACTAAATTTTCATACATTCTGTCAATCTCTATATATATATATATATATATATATATATATATATATATATATATATATATATATATATATATATATATATGTGTGTGTGTGTGTGTGTGTGTGTGTGTGTGTGTGTTGTCGAAGAACGTAATAATACAGCACTCAATTATTTGGAAATTAGTTTTCATTTTATTACCTTATGTAGCTATTACTAAAGGATGTGTGATGTATCCTTCATGATAACATGTGGGTAAAAATATTTCCGTTCATACAGTGCAGTCAAAATTATTGTGCACTTGTTTCAAAATTGTATCACTTCATTCCGACCCCACTTTGAAAATAGAAACGTACACTTGAAGCCTTTTTCTTGGACTCAAATCTTTGCTTGATCCATGATCACATAACTCCAAGAGTAGCATGTTTGATCGTTCGATTGAGACACGCTACTCCAAATCGGGTTAATTGGTTCCACCGTAGGGAACAGGAAGTAGTAGAAAAATGTTAGTCACGTGATATCATGGGATAGGCGGGGGTCAAGTTTGCTTGAGGTCAACCTGAGGTCACACGGAGTCAACTCTGGTTCAAAATACTCCAGAATACTAAAAATAAATCAAGACTGCGAAATATACAAAAATTGCTCTGTACTTTGAATAGTGTTTGAAAATAGAAGACGTCGATTTCGAAAAAAGTGAACGATAATTCTGACAGTACAGTAAGTATGAACGCTTGGTGAAAGATTTTAGATTATCAGTTATAAGTAAATAATTAGAAGAATCTATAAAATTAACCAGAATTTTTTTTCTGAGTCTTCAACGTGAGAGCTAAGCGTTGCAATTATCCACCAAACTGTTTGGCCGTATTGATGAATTACAGACACCTTAATACAATTGTTTACATTTTTGTTTGCTTACAAAAATATCAATTTATATTTCTATATTCTCTAATTATATATTTACAATTTTAATTCGATGAAAAATATTGAAAAATCACACTTGAATTTCTGTGAGCTGATTATCTTTGATAAGTAAGTAACGCATCGTTTCAGTAGAAGAGCTCACCGTTTCAAATCATTAGATAATTTTCATCAGAACATCTCAAAACTTGATACCTTCATGCTAAAGTGACAATCGTTACGGACTAAAAAATTGAAAAAAAATGAAGTCACTTATATTCATTGAATATTGGTTGCAGATGGATTATATCTGTTGCTTTCCAGTAAGAAAATGAAAGAGATGTAGGGGAAGAGACAGAGAGAGAGGGAGAGACAGACAGACAGACAGATAAAGAGAGCATTGTGCTGAATAAAGATTTAAAGGGAATAAAGATCATTAAGGAGAAAGTTCCAGATGAAGTGTGATGAAGAGAAAGAAAATGATGTGGAGGAGCCGAGGAAGAGGAAACAGGGTAGAAGATGATCGAAAAAAAGTTAAAGTCAAAAGAAGAAATGAAGGATAAAAAGACTGCTGCAAGTTCAAGCTCTTCTTCGACTAAAGATGATTACTGCAATTAATATGACGGAAGAAACATCATCATCATATAAATTTATATCTGTATAATGTTTCCGTGGATAACTACGACTTATCCATTCGGCCAAGTCAGTAAGACAGCTATTAGGCAATCAGAAGATCATGAGTTCAAACGACAAAAATGGAATGCAGATTTTACATGTACAGTCCCTCCTTGTTTTTGCAAGGATTGTTCTTGATGTTGTAACGGGGATGGGAATGTTCAAAGCAGAAAGAGGGATTGGGAAAGAAAGAACTAAAATGAACTTGTTTGTGTCTGATAATGCCTTCGTTTATATATAAGTCATGTCACTAGTCAGTAAGACTGCTTTTTAACGATCAGTTGGTCATGAGTTCAAATCACAGTAGGGGAATATGTATTTTATATATTCCCATTACACTTTTGGTGAAGCTTGTGATTGGGGTGAGTAATGACCCTGGCAGATAGAAAGAAAGAAAGAAGGCACAATTGTCTTCTAGTTGAAATAAAGCAGTGACAACAGTAGAATGTTATCGCATGATGATAGCAATACACAAGATGCGGGATCAATTTAGCATAAACTCACATGGAAAATTTAACCCTCCCTAAGACCTCCATCAAGGGTAGTGAATAATTTTTGGTAAGCATGATAAGGAGTAATCGTTAAAATCCAAAATCACTTAGCTCAGTGCAGCCTATACGCAACATACGTACACAGCCAGCTTGTCAGCCAGATCAACTAAAATTCGGAAGAAAACCATGTTGACAGTTTTGGTTAATGGTTCTTAAGAGTAACATCTGTCAAATAATTAACATAATATCTGACCCACCAGAGTGAATTTAAAATAAACCTTCTCGGGGTGTTGACAATTTTTCGTGATTTTGATTGTGCCTTCCATTCACTTTGGCCGAGACAAAAATGTCCGAGTTTGCAATAGATGCAGGACAGAGAGAAAAAAGATAAAATATATGTAAGGACCAGTCATATATATATATATATATATATATATATATATATATATATATATATATATATATATATATATATATATATATATATATATGTGTATGTGTGTGTGTGTGCGTGCATGCGTGTGCGTGTGCGTGTGTGTGTGCGTTAGCGAGTCAGAGGTATATGTGCATGTGCTTGTGTGCATGTTTGTGTGTATACTATTATCTGACACTCTGGTGTCATTTGAAGAACACTCGCTTATATTGAATCAACAGACGTATAAATCCATTTATTTGCACTCAACTATGACGTCATTTGTATTCAGCCACTGTTTTTCAAACGTGGTCATCACGACCTTGTTAGAAAAAATATAAATTCTCAATTGAAACGCTTGTGTTCATCAGGGTTTATCATCATTCGTTCCAGCAAGCACTAAAAAGGCAGGAAACGAATGAAATAGTACGAACTAGATAGAAACTAGTGCAGAGACAAATATACAATGGTGTTAGATGGATAGAGAGATAAATAGAATATTAAAGATGGAAGGTTGTTGATGAAAATAAGGAACGTGAATATGAGAAAAGGAAATGCGTGAGTGTGAACCCTGAGGTTTGAATCGGCATCGCGTGAGTAAATTATCCGTGTCTCGAGTGTCCCTTGCTAGCCTCTGTGGAAGTGCTTGTAACTCGAGTAACCCTTCTCACGAGAGACGGTCTTGACTGCGGGCACTCAAACAACTTCCTCTATCCCTAAATGATATCAGCTTCATCAAGACTGTTTCCTCTGTTTCCATTTACAGAAATCATTAGTGTCCCTTCCACTCCTTGTTTGTCCCATCCCACCCCACACGTGCACCTGCGCGTACGAACATTTACTTATTTGAGCGTAACATACGAAAATAGCGATTTAAAAAAAAAAATTGCACCCACACGCAGAATCTCGCAAGTACACGCATACAAATATACAGCATGTAGCTCCCTGTCTGTAATGAAAATAATTCTTTAAAAAAAAACAAACTTTTGCACAAACAGTGATGCTGAACGGAAAATCGATATATTTGTATGAGACATCCGCTAGGGAATATGATTTGTCATGAGAGTCTTTCGTTACTATCCTCGTTTTCGTCGTGGACTGTTTTTCAAAGTGGATAACTTCGTTATTCCTCAATACATTTCAATGACATTCTGTTAATACTCATATGGGGAGACATTACCCTAGAGTGGTGAGTTATGCCCGATCTGATTGTCTGTTTACATTTTGTAAGCATAAAGGAGACACTTTTGAGTTAATGGTTCTAATAAACGACCATTTGCCACTCTTTATTTCATCCGTTTTCCGCTGGGCAACTTTTGTAATTAGGAGATTTCAAATATATACACATGATTGTGTCGTCTACAGACAGCTGTTTTGGTGTATTGCAACTCTTCTATATGGCTAAAGATAATCCAGTATCCCTTCCAGTACCACGAGGTACGGTCAAAACCTTCACTTCAGAACCAGCGGCGGAGATTCTACACTTGCCCTATGTAGAACTGGACAGATATTAACATACGCCGATATCAATCAAGACTGGCATAAAACCACATTAGCGAGTCCAGTGAGGTACGAACTCACTTAAGTTCTAGTAGTCTGCAAGATTAGCTTGCTAGACATTGTTCCACGGTAGAATGCCGTTTACAATCTCCATGAATATTGAAAAGAAGAAAAACATAAAAAAATATGGAGTCATTGACACAAACATGTCAATTCACGTAGAGAAGATTATAAAAGAGATATGCTTGCCAGAGAATGCACACATAGGGACATCAATAAATTCTTGACCTCATTCTGGGAAAAGCATTCATTTCACATATCATATGTACAATTTTGTACACAATCTCCTTCCTCTCCGATGCACTCAACCCAATCCTTCTCCATAATTCTCTCATAAAGAACTATGTACAAAGGAACTTCCAGATCAAAATTCACCTCATGGCCGAGTTGGGTTACGCTCCCATCGATTAATTTACTTATGTACCAAAAGTATATATATTTTTTCAACCTTTGTTTTGAACGTGTCTCCCTCCCTTTCCCTCTCTCTCTCTCTCTCTCTCAAACACAGACATACCTCTCAGAATTTTTGAGATGAGGTATTATTATTATTTCCATTATTATTCGGACCATCCTCATCTTGGTTGTTTTTCATACAACGTTTCGGCCGTTGTACTCTACGATCTTCGTCAGGTAACATCTGGGAGATTTTCGGGAAGTAACGAACCGAACCCTTTATTTATCCGACGGGGGTACATTGACTGTACTCCCGTCTTTTAGCGTTAGTAGTATTGTTATACTGCCTCACACTAGGATCGAACCTAGTACCATCAGATTACTTAACAGTAATTTGTCTGATGCTGTAACCACTGCGCTATGTGTCCATGTGTTACCTGACGAAGGCCGTAGAGTACAACGGCCGAAACGTTGTATGAAAAACATGAAAATACAGACATACCTGTTGCAAATTTTCATACAAATCCATTTCAACTCCTTAGATTCTTTCATGTCATTTAACAAGCTCTGTATATTCTGCTATCAAATAATAATGAGGCTGTCTCGAGAATTGTCGCGTGTTTTTTCAGTTTTCCAGCTCGTCCAGCTGGCTGGCTATGTATGCATGTATTGCGCATTTGGACCTTACAAATAGAAGTAAAGGAATGAAGATTTAAACATTCACACCTAATTATCTCAACGAGAAACATTTTTCTCTGTCCTCTTTATAGATTGGGTCAATTAGTTTAGTCCCCTAGCTTGTGTCAGACAGCGTTGATGTTCGTCTTTTCGGAAAATTCATTCTATTTTGTGATCACTTCCCAACAAGATGCGAGGGAGATTACTTATTCAATGATCACCCATTTTCTAATTTTGTAATTGATCACCCCAAACACATTGTGACATAAAGAGCCGTGGGTACGATACGGTTTCTATTGAATGATTGAGAAGACGTACTGTTGATTTCAGTTATAAATTTGTGTTTAGAATAACTATATCCAGTCTTCTTAATAATGCGTATCGATAAGATCACAGGTAGCACTTTTATATATGCGTCTTTGCGATGTGCTTCTGTTTGTGTCTCTTGCTGAGCGTTGAGGGTGTGAGTGTATATGTCGCTGTGCGTTATGCAGGTGTATGCGTCAGGATTAAGGAGTGTCTTTTCGTCTTTATAACTCCATTCTCAATCTTCTATCGTGTCTTCCATCCTACGAGATTTTCAGTCATTTTATCACCTTTTTTCTTTCAAAGCTTTTTTTTTATTCATATGTTGATCTTTCTATAATAATCTTTATTTGTTTTTCAGTCACACAATTTTAAAACCATTTTCTTTTACATATCTAACCATTTGCAATTCTCGTGTGAAATTTAGATGCAGCAGTGACTTCGAGAATTTACCTTGAACATATTTAATTTTTTTTTTGGTATTCAATATTTTTCTTCACTTCTTAAATGTTCTGTGATTTTTCTCTTTTACTTTTTCAGATTTTGCATTGAGCTTGATGTCTTCAGTTCTATGAGAAACCATAAATCAGTACTGTCAATAGGGAGGTTTCTTCAGTCTTTAAGCTGTTTTATCCGACTGGCTATGTATGTATGTATGTATGTATGTATGTAAGAGTGAATCACGCGTACAGGCTTTAGATAGCTAATAATTACCTCATTTTCGCCGGCTTATATATGTTCCAATGGAAAGTTCAAATCTCAAATGCAGGTTGCGTTAAATTAATACCTAAGTTTGTGTCCGCTTGTTTTTTGAAAATTCAGGGATTTTTAAAAATCACTGCTCAACAAAAGGCGAGATAAATAACTTATTCATTCATCCTCCTTTCTTCAGTTTTTGAATTGATCACCCTAAAAATTGCATGCAGCCAAAAGTTGTTGGTCATGCCACAGTGTCTATTGAGTAACTAACCAGACTTATGTTTCTGTTTTTATTTACACTTTTCTTTTCATTGGTCCCTTTATTTTTGTCGCAGTGTTTATTTCTCGTTTTCTTTCACTGGGCCATCTGTTTTTTATTTTATGACTAACTAATAGCAACATCAAGGACAGGTAGAAAAAGCATATTCAACTCCAGACACATCAGAAAGAGAGAGAGATAGAGATAGAGAGATAGAGAGAGGGGGGAGATTTTGATTCTATGAACGTATCGAAGATTTTAGTTACTCACTAATGCACTGATTGTGAAGATTTGCTGAGCATGAGAAAGCTTTGTCCCTAAGGCTTGCCTCAGTATGCTTAAATCTACTCATAAAAGTCGCGTATGCATATAAACGAGTACATCGACACATCCGATAAATTTGCAATGTGCAGATGTCTACATCCAAGAGTAGCAATTGATGTAGTAAAATATAATTTGATTCATTTATGTAGGGTAAAATTTTATTTATTTGATGGTAATTGCAGCTACAGAGAAATCAAGACGCATCATAATTAACATCAGTTTTTTATCATCTGTCATTGGACATACACTTTCCCCAGGATTCGCAACACCTCTCTATCGTGAGTGTCGCGGAGCCAATACTCTCTGAATTCATGTAGTTCGTCTCTCCATCTTGTTTTCTGCTACAGTTGTGCATTTGATTTGTGGGGGTCGACATTGTGATTTGTGATGTCCAACACTTATTTGTCATCCCTGCAACATGGCCAGCCCATTGCTTTTTGAGTTTTTAACAGTGTCCATGATGTCCTGGACTTCTGTCTTTTCTCTAATAATCTGTGCTGTCTTATGATGTCTCCATATGAGGCCAAGCATGATTCTCTCATGAGAACGTTGCATAGCTCTTATTTTGAGGAGCAATCTTTTGGTTAGGACCCATGTTTCAGTTCCATGGATGACCATCGGTAGGATACCTTGCTTGTACATGCTTCTTTTTAGGACTAATGGGATTCTCTTCCTAAACGTCGAGGATTAATGGGATCTTCTTGTTTTTGAAAGTTTATCCTACACTTTCAAAGGAGTACCATCAGTAATTTTTCATTTGGTTTCTTCTTCTTTTCTGGGTTTCGTGGAGATTTGTTCTTCTCTGTTGATCCAAAGGTCTACTTTCTCCAGTTTTGTATTTTCGACGTGTAATCCTCACTCAAATAAGATTATTATGGTGCATTTCTAGCAATATCAAAATACCTTTTTTTCCAGCTTTACTTTTGATATAATATTCCCTAATCGTCAATCAGAATACATAAACAGTGCGAATCTTAAGCTAATTTGAGCATAGGAAGTATATTGAATAATTCTTTTGTAAGTGTCCAAAATACTTGTTTCCTCTAAGCATACATACACAGCCTGTCAGTCATCCAGCTAGACGAGCTTGAAAACTGAATAAACCTACGTTGACAGTTTTAGCTGAGGGTTTCTCGCGCGCGAACACACACACGCACACACAACACACATCCACCCACACACAACACACACACACACAACACACACACACACACAAACTCATATATATATATATATATATATATATATATATATATATATATATATATATATATATATATATATATATATATGTATATATATATATATGTATATATACATATACTTATACAAAATGATAGTCCAAAAGAATCCAAATGACCAACTTATTTTCTGCTACCCTGTATTTATTTTCTCAGACTTTCAGTGAATATAAATATAGATCACCAATGCTCCCAAAAGATCGGTTCAATCCTTGTTGGCGTGTTCAGGTCATCCATGTTTTCTCACATTCACACCTATGAATATATCTATTTACCTATCTATCTATCTATCCAGACTTTGCCCTGTCCTTATTTTTCATTCAAGATTTTTCACACATACTCCCCTCAATGACAACGGAAAATTTTTCCTCCCCGCCCCTTAAAAAAAGGATTTTTTTGTTTGGTTCAATAAACAGTGTAAGTATATGCTGAGATTGTAACCAGTTTTTGCCGCTTGTTTCTAAAACCTGATCTGTTTTTAGTGATCAAAGCTCAACAGAATGTGAGGAAAGCAATTTATTTATTGATCATCCCTATTCCCACATGATCATTCCATCATCGCTAAAGAAACATATGCGGTTGGCGGTAACTGATAATTTTCCTTGGAATGCTAGTCTTAATTTTTTGAAACTGTTTTTCAATCGCCTTTTTTGTCAACAATCATCCATAGATAACTCATCATTTTACAGACATATTCTTTCTTTAAAGTATTCACAAATCCCTTACAAGTTTTCAAATGAACTTTCCATACCTATAGAAAATTATTTTTTTATTATCTTTTGGGAATACGAAGAGCTGTTCTATTGCCCATAGATGTCTCCTGTTCTCGAAGTGTCTGTTCCATGCTGGAATATCAATGATACATTCATTTATTTCTTGTAGCCATAATCAATACTGATATATGACTAATAAAAATAATCAATACGGGTGATATTTTTGCAGCAAATATCCATACGATGATTCCAAAATTTTTTGAGCGAAGTGACGCAATATTTCATTTGAATTCTGTATTTTCCGAATTCATTTTTATTTCCTAATGTATGTTTCAAAGTGGAAAAAAAAGCACAGACATTTCAAACATGTCTAGTCTAATTAGAATGGTTTATAATATATCCATCGTGTCACTTATGCGCAGACACACACATACATGCACACACAAATATACACACAGAAACATACACAAAAAAAACACACGCACACACTTATGTGTATATATATATATATATATGTGTGTGTGTGTGTGTGTGTGTATAGATTGATAGATATACAGATCGATAGATTGAGTGATAGTTAAATGGAGAAAAAGATCGAGAGAAAATTATATACACATCAATGATATATATATATACATATATGTATATATATATGTATATATAGATATATGTATGAATAAACATTTATATATACATATATATCCATATTTTCATATATAGAAATATATATATATGTATACACACACATGCACACACACACACACACACACACACACACACACACAAACACATATGTACATCGATAGATAGATAGATACTTTCGAATTAAACTATTTGGCTCTTCATCAATAAGTATAGACTGGTCCATTCAACTTGGATGACTGTACAATTCACTACTTACATCGTTCGTAGTAGTCTTTTCATCTAATATTCCCCCTGGGAAGGCACTGTCAGGTGGGGGGGACTCTAGTGCTGTTTTGGATAGGATTTTGAAGTTACTTTTTACATCCAATGTATATTGAGGTAGTGACATATTTTGATAAAAAGCTTCTTCCAACCTTCTATCGTTTGATTCTTGTTTCTGAGAGGGAGAGGGGAAATAGAGGGGAGAGAAGTGGGAAGGGCAGACATCTCAAAGTAAAATTTAGAAAAAAGAAAAAAAACTATAGAACTCAAAAGTAGCGCTTATCAGAGCAAGACAGGGCCTAACATTAGCAAAATACAAAATGACCTTCGCTGTAGTATTTTTCAAAAAAGCCTCCAACTCGGTGAAAATCCCTCAAGTCGCTTAAGCTATCCCTGTACAAGGCGCACGCCTTGTATAGGGTAGAGTGTTGCTATATATATATATATATATATATATATATATATATATATATATATATATATATATATATATATACCGTCACGACAGCTTTTTATCAGGCTACATAAGGACTCAGATTTCTTTCAGGACCTAAAACGGGTACGGCAAAGTAATACCTGCTCACCTAAATTCCTGAGAGCCTGCTTCGAACATGAGAATTAGATATCTGAGCAATCTCAGATTCACGGAAAACATCGACTTTCTTTTCAAAGAACCTCCACGACCTCAAACAAATACGAGGTGGACTGAATGAATAAAGGCAAAAGAGTTTACCTTCACGTGAACTTCAGTAAAACAATCAAGTTGGAAAAAAACACACAATATAAACTGTTTCCCTAGTTTTACACATCATTTGTTAATATAGTACAATGTATGAATTATCTCCTGTTGGGATCATTAGTTGTTTACCTTGTAACTGTTTCGGGGATTTTAAAATAAAACAGTTATTTTAACATTACATCCCTGCTGTTTTGATCAAACACCGCCCCCTTTTTACAGTAGTTTGTCATACACATAGTTAGTCATTTTATATAAGGTTTTATGTGTATTGTATATTGATATTCTTTTGCACTACAAATCATTTATTTTTTGAAAAATATAGTCTCAGATAAAAAGATAGATAAATAGATAGAATAAAAATTACTAAGATCTGTATTCGGCAAATGTTAACATTCTGTGCCTTGCGCACTCCGAGTTTCTGATGCGTAACGCACAAAATGTCAAGATAAATTGGGTATGTATCTTTAAATTCATTTTTTCATACACAATGATAGCTGTATAAACTGAGTTAGATACTAAGCCATGTTGTTAAACATGAACAATAGAGAAAATTTGTTTTCTATTTCGAATTGAAATGTATATTTTGAACTACATATATACGCTGTATTATTTGAAACTGCATTTGAAATAACCTCTTGAAACTACATGGAGAATTTGTTACCTAACCTACACAGCGTAAATTGAATGAACAATTGAAGAAAATAGGGCAGCTGCAGGAATCTAACCTGCAACTGATTCAGTAGCCGCTTTAACGTTGTGTTGCTCTTACCATTGAGCTGAACAGCTCGGTGGGAACGTAAATCCCCGAATAACTGCTTCATCCCTATTCTGGCTGCAGGTTTAATTCCTACAAACGTCCCATTCATTTGAATGTGTATTCTATCTACGGTTTGTAGTCTAAATGACACATCCCCGGCTTAGAACGGGAGGTCATTTCAAATCCAGATTTAGAGATTTAGATAATATAATGCATCCAAAATTATTGTTGGATTATATATCCATCCTCAAATGATATATAATATCCGATCTAGTACTGCGAGTTAGGATTGAAACCTTCGCTTCAGACCCAGAGGCCGATATCCAACCGCAGGACTATGGAACTGAACGATCAGTAAAGCTGAATTTAAGCGATATATCTATTTACACAGAAATTCCCTATCCACGATCCATTCCTCTGGAAGAGCATTGCATAAACTTACAATGGATGAGTTACCTCTCTTGAAGAGTGCTCAACCCTATATAGATGCGCTCAATGGCTTCTAACTTTGGATGGCCCACATACTCAAAGATCTTTTTATGCTCAAGTACGAGAGCAATAACGAAATATGACCTTGCCTGTATCCAACACACACGCATGAACAAACATTTACACGTCGTTGTAGTTTTATACTGTCCCAAAGTTCTAAAACCAATATATTTTCCCGGAAGTTACATATGTATCTGAAACAAGACATTTAACCAAAAAATCATCCCTCGAACAGTCAACCATGCAATGTCCACAAGAGGGATTCATATTCGTGGATATATCACGAGACAGAATAGAATATTAGAACAATAGTCAGATATATTGAAAGAACCATATAAAAAAAGTCAAGTGGCAATGGGCTGTTCATGTTACAAGAATGTCAGATGACCTCTTGACACACAAGGCGGAAATCATTTTAGAAACTGTGGCCGGAAAAAAAAGATAACATGACTGACCGGACAAGTATTGGCTCAAAAAAGCACCCATGAGAGAAGGGTCTGGTGAAAGTTCGGGAATTTCCGTCCAATGATGCACCCCTAAAGTCTGTTGATGATGATGATGATGATGATGATGATGATGATGCAAATGAAGTAAACTTTGGTACATTTTTATCAACTTTTTACCCGTTTGAAACCGCGATGCTATTCAGTGCTGAAATTCAACTTTGTGATGTATATTTTCAAGATTCATCTTCTTTATTACAGTTGCAAAAAAAAACTGATGTTACATTTCAAATTATAGCTTTGGCCTTTGGTGCTGTCTATCCGAGATCAGCAAATGATAAAGTCAATGATTCACTTCAAACCGGAGATATGACAATTATTTTGTGTTGATGTAAATGAGAACTAACAAGGCATATAATGATTGTGAAAGTGTATTTCTCGTCTATCACGATGACGTCATCAGTGACATTTGGGGGCGTACATTTATAGAAATGAAACTTTTTTATGCTAGTTTAGTTTAGTCTTTGCACCTTAAAAAGTGCATATAGTTATGAAAGCTGGCTTCACTTTAAATATCTTCGGAAACCAAATCTCACAGAAATGCCTGGTGCGAAAAATTTATAAGTCATACTAAATACCGCTGAACGTTCATGTACTGTGTATCTACTAAATGTCGATACCTACCATGTAAAACAGCTGTTTAAACTTTTGACTCATATCTACATTCGAAAAATGAGTACAGGAGGTTGTGGATAGACCTGCAACAACCTCAGGCCACTTAGTCATCTGGTCAATCGCAAAAAAGAGAGGGAACGAAAAGAACTAACAGGAAATGATGACTAAAAAAAATCATTAAATCATGGACAGTATATACTTGTGTTTAACCTTTTTTGGAAAAGCAGCTGACAGATTTGCTGCTACATTTTTTCACTCGTGATTTCATTTGATCTAATCTATAGAGAGGGAACATTATTCACCCATTTCCTTATTCCAAAAATGGTTTTTCCGTCCTTGCAATAGCTGCAGTTTGGCTTTGTGGTATGGATGGAACAATCCCTAAATCCTAGTGGTGCCCTGATTATTATGCGCTTACTAAGGTCATATATCAGGGAAAGTCTGTTCTGTTTTCATCCAGGAAATGTAATTATAGAAGTGAATGAATCGACCTAACTTTCCCGTTGTCGACATATTTATAATTCTGTCTAACCTCAGTGAAACGTTCCAGCTTGCTCTCTAACACACAGTCGCACACTTACACACACACACAAACATATATATATATATATATATATATGTATGTCTGTGCGTGTGAGGAGTATATACATGCATATATATATATACATATGACTTTTTTGTGTGTGTATGTGTGAGTGAGAGAGAGAGAGCCTTGGCATATGGTTTAAAACTTCAAAATCCTGAGGAAAAAATGGTGAGGATGGATAAGTATGAGTCTGTGTGTGTGTAAGTGTGCGTGCATTCATTCGGGTCTGCCTTTTCAGTTTGCAAGAAATAGCAACATATGATTTCCAGAAAACATAAGTTTCTGCAGCCAGAGAAATAATTCAATTTCGGGTTGTCGCCAACCCTCAAACTAAAAGTTATGGCTGTCACTTTCGAATTTCTGCTCCAAAACAGCATGAAATAAGAAAATTGACACAAAACAATCCGCACTTATCTTCAAATTTTCAAATGTAATTAAATGAATGTATATGACTGCTTTAAAAAAAAATCCAATACCCTGATACCCGCCTACATTCTGAACCCCTTATATATATATGTATATATACTCACACACACACACAACCATATATATATATATATATATATATATATATATATATATATATATATATATATGGTTGTGTGTGTGTGTGTGCTATTTTTTTATTTGAAACTCTTTTCAAATTGACATCGTTGGCCTAGACAGGGAAAATAGAATGAACAATTGAATAAATTAGCTGATGCATGTATCGATTTCGTCCAACAAGAATCCATCTTGAAACGTGACACCGCTCTTACCATTGAGCTGAACAGCCCACTGATTAGTCAGAGCCCCAAGTGACACATTCACAGTTTGATGACGGAATGTCATTTCAAATAGATTTTCAAATAAAAAAAATACTTTTAAACTTATTATTATATTTCTTTATATATATATATATATATATATATATATATATATATATATATATATATATATATATATATATATATATATATATAAATTATCCCCCTGGAAGTTCAACTCAACACATGTCTTGAATGAGATTAATTTCAAACGAAGTATGATTGGGTTTTCTTCTTCCATACATCATGAGCAAAGCTGAATATATCCTAAACGAACTGATGATTCTAGAAAAAAGTTGATATGTTGATGATTCTGCACTAATATTACGGAGGAATGGAAATTATATTTACATGATTTAACAGTATATTACGAAGCATTCGCTAGGGGAGTACTTGTACGTTTGCAGTACAAGTTCCTCTCAAAAAGTTCGGTTGCAGCATGGTCAAACTCGATTGCTATTTTTATTTTGACTGAAGATTTAGTATGGTATAATTTTCTCGTGTGCTCATTTATTTTGATGAAAGGAGGCGATGTGTATTTATGAGAGATTCATGTAGGTATGTAAGTCTCGTGAGTTTTGATCATCTGGTATGAGAACCTCTGGCTGATCACTCACTCGTGATTTCAAATGACGGTACGGAAATGTTGATTTTATACATCGGTTCGATTCAAAGTGACTGAGCAAACAAACAGAGAAGTGTTTATTTATGTCGTTTAAGCAGAAATGTTGTTTCACTCTATGGCTGTTCCTCGTTCAGTGAATTAGAGGTGAATTCAGTTGTTTGTTGCATTTAAGAAAGATCGTTCGGTGAATCGAAAGGCACTTTGATTCACCCCTCTTTCTATCTTCGACTTGAGTTCTTGGCACTATCCTAGTTCTGTGGTGGAGCATCGGATGGCATTCATTCGAGATCAAAGTGTAGTATATTTTATTCTCACGTCAATGGAACATCACATCAGTTCGATGTTTCCTATTTTAAATGTTATTTTAGTTGTATTCTACACGTCTTTTTTTTTAGCAATCTTCAATTTAATCTAATATGAATTTGGCAGACGGAAAAAAAAAGAATATTGTGGTTATATTCCGATAGTTTCCTTGAATGTTTTCTCTTGAATTTTGTAGAAGAACTAGCTTGGTTAGTCACTCGATATAAACTCTCACGCGTCAAGCGTCCTTTGGCTGCATGCCATGTTGAGGTGATCAATTAAAATGGAGAAACGGTTATCAATGCATTAGTTATTTCTCCCATATTTTGTTTGAGTGTTATAACTTAGAAAGTCTGAATTTTCAACAAAAAAAAATTGCATAAACCTAAGTGATCAATTTTGTATAAACTTACGTTACAAAATGAACCTTCTTACCGAAACCCATTAGGAGAAGAATTAATTTTTTCAAAATAGTAATAATAATCATCGTCATCATCATTCTTTTGCGGTCCGTTTTTGGATATAGACCTTCCCCGGGATTTGCAACTTCCCATCTTGGACGTCACAGAGCCTATACTTTCTGAATTGGTCCATCTCGTCTCTCCATCAAGTACCCAGTCGGTTTTTGTTACGCATGTGATATCTGGGTAGCCATGTTGTGAATTCTGATGTCCATCGGTTGTCTGCTATTCTGACAACATGGCCAGTCCATTGCTATTTGGGTTTTCTAATGGATTTCATGATGTCTTACACTCCTGGTTTTCCCTGATATATTGCGCTGTCTTATGGTTCCTCCATGTGACGCTGAGTATAATTGTTTCATATGCACCTTGTATTTTCCTCTGTTTCCGGGTCTGTCTGTGGGTTACATTCCATGTTTCAGCTCCATAGAAGACTATCTGGAGGCTACATTGGTTGAATACTCCTTTTCTAACATGATAATTAGTGAATGATCACATCTACAGCCTTCAGCTTGATCGGTGCAGTTTTTCTATACATACAAGCAAACATAACAAGTCAGCAAGTCAGCTAGGCCGACTATGAAAACCTAAGAAACATTTATTGATAGTTTTAGTGACAGTCATGGTTAACTGTTTTTAATAACTTACAATACGAAATGCAAAACATAAATTGATTTATTTACAAAAATACAATACAAACCATAATTTATTCCAATACAAAATTTAATGATACTTGATGAGTTAAAAAGAGTTATGAAGAGCTATAATAAGTTGAAATGATTTATTGAAATTGAATTACGTACTTGCCTTTTCCACGAATTGAAATACGAGTAGAATAGACTTCACAATTTATATTGGGAATGATGAGCAACATAGTTTTCAATGACGTGAATAGATAAGATTTATGAATCTATGCAATGTTTCGTCGACATGATAAGAACAGATGATACACTTCATCTCTAATCGAAAGAATATGAATCTTTTTGTCTTAAAAATTAGGATAATGCGAAATCAATTATGGTGTGCTTGTTCCTCGCATTCATCAGTATTGGTCTGGTAAATCCGAAGACGGTTCGATTGGATCCACATGTTAGTTAAGTTCAGTTTGTTACTTCGACGTTATATAAAGCAGAAGTTTACTTTACTCCTTCAGAAGCTAAAAATGATCAGTGTTCATAATATATATATATATATATATATATATAATATATATATATATATATATATATATATATATATATATATATATATATATATATATATATATATATATATATGTATATCTGATACGGTGTCACAACTTGTTACGTCGAGAAATGTGAATATATTGTATTATTTGCAGTTATTTCATACCAATGATATCATTCTAACGCAATGTAATCGATGCCTATAAATATCAACTCAGAATAAGTTCTGTAGAACCGGTTATATAAAAGTTGAAGATGACAAGGCACAACAGGAAAACAGATGTCATGTTTGCTAACAAAGGGAGACAAAACTTTTTATCATTTGTGTGCACGCGTCAAAGTTCCTCCAAGGGACTACGCATTTCGTTAGAGTGTGTCGGAATAGGGATCTAATGGGAATCTTGCTAGCAATCAATATTCCACCAGACAAGCCGATTGCGCATACTCGAAACGAACACACCTAGAGAATTAAGTCTTAATACTAAGTTTGTTTGTTTTTTTTAAATAGAAGAGAGAAATTTTGAGAAATATCAGGAATCTGTCAGAGAACTCCAGAAATTATCTAACCTGATGATGACTATAAGATTGATCTTAACAGTTTTGATGAGTCTCAAAGAAAAGATGATGGAAGAACTGAGGTATAATCGAAACTATTCAGATTACAGTATTGTAAAAATCTATTTGAATACTGAGGACAGTTCTGGAGTATCAAGGAAATACTGTCAAATAATAACCAATCAAAACTGCCAAATACTACGTTCGTGGAAACTGAACAACAACAACAACAACAACAACAACAACAACAACAACAACAACAACAACAACAACAACAACAACAACAACAACAACAACAACAACAACAACAACAACAGCAGCAGCAGCAGCAACAACAACAACAACAAAAACAACTACTACTACTACTACTACTACTACTACTACTACTACAACAACAGCAACAACAAAAGCAATAACGGCGAAGACGATGACGAAGATGTTGATCTAATATCGATATTTTCGTTCATGTTAAACTTTTGCTTATTTTAGTAATGATTATGTCTATCATAAGGTATGGACACAGAAAGTAACACCCAGTTGACCATTTCAAAAGCAAGAAATCTTACATTTTTTTAGGGGGGGGATTGTTTATTCTCCAGAGGAGAGATAATCTTGCAGCATTATTTATAAATACATCACCTATGAATTTCTTTCTGCTGAAAGCCGATTTACAAGACTTTTTTTCATAGTTCACGCTATTTATATTCGCCAAACCCTCTTACTCCACCTTATATACGATCAATTAAGAACATTAAATTTGCAAAATAATTAAATTCAAATAATAATTACGTAAATTCTCCCCAGTTCACAGATTCCTAGTAACGTATGAACGATAATACTGTTCACCGAGGCAACGTTTGAGTTTGTTTTTGGAAAAAAAAAATGTTTCAGAGAGTGAGCCAATGGTTTTAAACGGTTGTTACCATTAAGTGGTAAAGCCTATCGTTAGGGACAAAAAAAAGGATCAGTCTGCTTAATATGTAAATAGAGGTATCAATTTTGAGGAATGGTTTGTCTGGATCTTTTTCAGATTATACTTGGAAAAAAATTGGCATGTCTAGTTGGAATTTCATCATTATCCATAATAAATAACAGAAAAGAAGAAGAAAAAAAAGGTTGAAAGAGTTTGGACTTCGGGGAATATTCAAACCATTCAGATTACAGTATTGTTAAAATACTCGCTCTGATATTTTGTTTTATGCAATCAATCATAAGGTAACCAAATACCCAGATTTCAATGATGCTTGGATTTTAGATGTTTTCAATTAATTTCTATATTTTCACAAACCTACTATTCAAAATTTTAAAAAAATTTCTGAAGAAAATCAAGTAATTCAAACTAATGAATAACGAATTAAAAAACAACAGTCATGTTGATGCCATGGGCAAAATTTAGAAATACTAAAAGAACAATCTTCCAGTCACTGCAGTAATAGTAATAATTATTAGTCTTCGCTCTCTACCAGGATTAACGGGTTAAGGCAGCGGATTAGAAAACCTTCAATAAATATGCACCTGTTTTGTCAATTTCTTTTTAGCTAAAAAAAGGCAATACCCGAGAGTAATGTGTCACCCCGAAAAAAGTCCATAAACAATCTGTTGTCGCTGGGTGTCGCTATGATAAACCTGATACGAAGTGCCGCAGGTGTGAAGCTTCGTATTTCCCTCTAATTCATCTAATCATTTCATCTGAGATGTCACACATTTTGCGATTGAGGTCTCTGAGAAATCTCTGCAGAGGATGTCATTTTGAAAGATATGGAGCATTTTCTTTCATTTCGTTTAATTTTTTCTAATCTCTCAATTGGTTTATCTTTTATATTTCATCACTTCTTCGTCCCTGACCCCTAAGGTGTCCATTGTATTTTGAAAAGTCGAATCTTTCCCAGATAAAAATGGAGAAAAAATGATACGTGGTTTTATTCCAAAATTAAGATGACTTTTCCTTACGAATATATATATATATATATATATATATATATATATATATATATATATATATATATATATATATATATATCGTAGAACTACTTATTTAAAGGTTAACAGCAAATATACATCCTGCAGTTAAAAAGAGACAAAACTCACCATCGTATTTGCACGCGCATCAAATTCATTAAGGTCTACAATTTTCGCTGAACTGTGTCGGAAAAGAGATTTAATGGGAATCTTTACAGCAATTGATAGTCCATCATTCGAGCCAATTGTGCGTACAAAAGACAAAAACCCGCACAGAATCAAAATCCAAATTCTACGGCTTCATAAAATCCAAATTATCAAAAGCATGCGAGGATGTTTGAAAAAAAAAATCAGAAATTCTTCATATTGAGAGATTATTGGACCTGATAGTGACTGTTACTGTTATTTGGAATGCTTTGAATATCCTCACGAAATATAAGTTAGAAGACTTTCAAAAATATCCAAAACCACATAACGGTGAACGGATCACATTATTGTTAAAACCAATTTGACCACCAAAAAGATTACTGGAGTATCAGGTGAATGCCATTTTGAAAAACATCAAGTATTTTTGTATTTTTTTTATTCATATCGATACTCTCCTGAGTTGTTTGTATTTTTCCCCTATTCCTTAAGGTGACTCTCTTATTTCGAAAGGCATGGAAGGATTCATAAGTACCTTTATTCCCGAATATATATATATATATATATATATATATATATATATATATATGTATATATATATATATATGCAGCGCTCTTCCATAGGAATAGAGCACTCTTGTGGATGGGGAATTTATGCGTAGATGAAATATATCACTTAATTTCAGCCTTACTGACCGTCCAGTTCCGTAGCTAAGAAAGTCTATATCCACACTGAAAAGTTATAAAACAACGAAACTGCTTTCTGTGGAAGACACAATAATCAATGCTCCTCTATTCAGGGTTGAGCACATTTTAAGTGAGGTAAATCATCCATTGTAAACATATGTAATGCTTTTCCCATACGAATAGAGCACCCTGGTGGATGGGGAATTTATACACAAATAATATATATGTATAGCTCAAATTCAGCTTTGCTGACCATCCAGTTTCGTAGCTCAGAGGTAGGATATCGGCCTCCGAGTCTGAAGCAAAGGTTTCAATCGTGCCTTGTGTTAGTGGATGGGATAATGGAAAGTCTCAAGCTACACTGAAGAGTTGTAATACAACGAAACAGCTCTCTGTGGATCACACAATAATATATATATATATATATATATATATATATATATATATATATATATATATATATATATATATTTATATACGAACATTTTGGAGACGTGTCGTTAGAAATAAGTGAAATCATTATATGTATATATATAATGGTTCATCTAATTATTGTATTTCTGTCTTTGGTAGGGCATGGCCCATCCCTTTTCAGTAAACATCTCATATTTCATTTATCGTCTCGATTGCAATGTATGGCCCATCACTTACCGGAAATGGATGAACTAAACATTAATTTTGCTAAATTGCTCAATATTTACGTAATCAATATTGGGCTAAATGGCAAATTGAATTTGAAATGTAAAATTAAAATTTACATATTTTATAAGATAATTAACGCAGCCAAATGCTTCATGAAATAATCAATATTTTTTTTTTGAGGAAAGCTAATGTGTTCAACATATCAAGTATGATTTAATACGATCTGTTTTCAAAAACGTACTGGTTTTTGTGTTAATACTACTACCACCAACATCACCACCACTACTACTACTACTACTACTACTACTACTACTACTACTACTACTACAACTACTACTACTACTACTACTACTACGAATAATAATAATAATAATGATAAGAATAACAATAATAATAATAATGATAATAATGATAATAACAACAACAACAACAACAATAATAATAATAACAATAATAATAATAATAATACCACAGCACTACTGGGAACTAAACGAATACTGAGGAAGGTGCTAGAGATATAAGTACTGCAACGAATTGTAGCTCTGTCATGATATGCAAAAGAGAGGAGACGTTAGCTGAAGACCTGAGGAGACTTATTGTCACTCAGCCTTCAGCGATAACCACTGGGCAACCGGTGTGAAACTGTAAATCGTAGAATTACTGCGACCTATGAGTACTGGGGGAGGAGGGCTGGAGACTTGAGGAGACTTGCTGTCACTCAAACTCCAGCGGTTACCACCGGGCAACTGGTGTGAGATTCCAAATAATAATAATAATAATAATAATAATAATAATAATAATAATAATAATGTGTGGACATGACAATGAATGTGGTCATCTTATGCAGAAAGAGTACAAAAACAGCCACGACAGAGTAGCAACGGCGATACACTGGGAAGTAAGCAAACAGCTTGGATTCAACCATGCAGACAAATGGTATCAGCAGCAAATCGAGATTAGAAGCCCCCCGCCCCCCAATTGCTCTGGTACTTTGTCCTCCAAACTGACCATCCTATCTTAGTGAGAAGACCAGACCTGGTAGTCGTGAACTAGGAGAGGAGTACTCGTCGAATTAAAACTGGTATGTCTGCAGGTCATAGAGTAGATATGAGGGAGAGTGAAAAGGGAAATAACAGGACCTGGCAAGGGATCTGAAGAAGGTGTGGAACATGGAAGTCAGGATTACACAAGTAATAGCAGGTACTCTCAGAACTGTTCTAAAAAACTGAAAACGAGATCGGAGGAATGATTGGGAGTATGCAGATCACAGCACTACTGTGCACTGCATGGATAATTTAGCAATAACCATACAGCACCTGGTGTGGATACGTAAACCACTGCATTGCTGTACACTATGAGAGTGTGTAGAAGAGGGTTGGAGACTTGAGGAGACTTGCTGTCACTCAGTCTCTCGCAGTGATCACAAGCCAATTATTGTGGAAATCCATAAAACTATTAATGATGAATTGTCAGCAATGACCTAACAACTAGAACCAAAAAGAGGAAAAAGCTTGGTATGGTTGAAACGGTACAAACTTCAGTGTCTCTGTGATATGCAATCACGATGAGAGGGGGTTGGGCTTAACATATCCAAGACTCTCAATCACAAAGACGCTGGCGATGACGACCAGACATATTGTTAGAAAGTTAAAGCCACAGCACTGGCATAGACAACGAAAATTCCAAGAAGAGGACCGGGGACTTGAGGGCACTTGCTGTCACTCAGTTTCCGGTGAGATATTCGTCGTGAACGTGCGATAATAATAATAATAATAATAATAATAATAATAATAATAATAATAATAATAATAATAATAATAATAATAATAAAATAATAACAACAACAACAACAACAACAACAACAACTCACCGTCATCGTGAAAAATTGAACGTCTGTTGGTTCAAAATTTAAAATCATGTAAAAACAACCATCAAATGATAAATATGGTCAGAACAAATTCCTTTCATGGCATCCCTGGCGTTTTCAACAGATAAATATCTAAAATAAAGCTTTTAAAATCCCATTGTGTATATGTTATCAATTAGCCCCCCAAATGTCGAAAATGTTAACCTTTTTTTTTCCAAAAATAAAAAAGTTTTCCAGAAAGGTCTAGTGGAGTACTGATGCCAATTTTTCAAGATCTTAGCCAAAACAGTATGGTCAGCTGAGCAGGAACTTACTGACCAATCAATAAACACACAACAAAACCACATGAAAACACATAGAACCCTTCATAATTTTTTATGGCTATGGCAGTTCAATACCAATCCTGGAGTTGGAATACTAATTTCACTACGACTGATGGAGGCCATGATGGTAACATTTTTGTTGCCAGTGATATTCAAAGTGTCGGTAATTTTATTAGCCTAATGAAATTTCTCGAAATAACATTGGCCATAAACACTGGCACTAGTTCCGAAATTATTCGTCGCTTTTAATAATTGATATTCCCTAGAGAATCAAATGACATTGAGATTTTTTCTAAAATTCCACGATCTTTCATAAGCAATGATACTAATTCGAACTCAAACTAATTTACATTGATAACACTGGCAAGGAATCTACCAATAAACATATCGGTTACAGAGTGGTCTCTGCCACTGTCAGTATCAATATTCGAAATGTCTCTAATGCTAAAATTAATTGCAGACAGACCATCCCATCGCCGACCAATGGAATAACCAAAAACACAATGTTCAGAGAAAGTCGTCGTCTCTTGCCAGTGATGCTTTTCAAGAATAATCTGTGTATCCCAAGAAATCATATCCAAATCCGTGGCTGGCAAAAGATAAGATGCTGTGACGAACTAGACAAGTTTGGAAAGTATTGGATCAGTGAGGACCATGATAGAGATGTCTGGCAAATCTTTGAGAAGGTTCATGTCCAACGAATGTCGCTAAATGATGACGATTAGGTACTTATCCACATTCTCACTAGCGTGAAAAGATTGAGCGTGTGTTAAATCCCAGATTTTTAAAAAGTTACCCCGGCACTTCTATTAGAGGACGCCTCTAACAAGGTACCTGGCCATACCACCATAAATTCAAGAGAATATGCAGTTAGGGAGGACTGCTACCCTAGAAATGGACATCATAGACCTTTCCTGGCGAAAAAATCCTAATCTTTCAAAACTGACGCACTGAAAGAAAGAATGAAATACAGGAAGGATGAAGAAAAGATGAAAGTTTCAACGATTGGTTTTGTAGTTGGAAATAAACCCACAAATAATCTGCTGAAATATATGATGCTCTAATTAGATACACAAGCAGTTACTCACATCAAAAATATTCATGCTTATCACATGTGTAAGACGTTTGATAATTGTATTGATCAGCGGTTCCACGCTTTGCAAGTTGAACCCTATCTAAAATGATATCTAGTGGGTGAATTTTAAAAAAACGAATTCAAAAAGTAAACTGTGGACACAATAATAAGTGAATGTTAAAATCTGCAGCCCTTTTGCTCGATTAGTTCAGCCTGTACACATAGTACATACTTAGCCAGACAGCCAGGTAGACCAATTAGAAAACTGAAAAATCCATGTTGACCTCTATTTGACAGTTTTGGTTAATGGTTTCTAAAAATAAAATGATTTATGCACAAAACTTGTTCGCATTTTAACTTGTGATTTTAACAGCACATAACCAAAATTTTTAAATGAAACAGGGATTAATAAACACGGAACAAATCAAGATGGACTTTCATGTTGATAAAATGAAAAACTGCCACATGGTGAAAAAAACATAAGTATCAACTTTCAAGAACCAAAATCATCACGGACACACGTAATTCGAATAATACATTAGTGAGGAAAAGGTTACATGATTACGAACCTTAAAATAGAATTGGTTCCTAACTGTGCTGTTGGGAGCCTGCTTACGAATCAGGCAACACAAATGCATTGACATTCAGTACAAGTGATAATGAAAAAATCGACATACATTATGATCATCAATGTGCAGATGTCTCCTGTCACGCTAAGAAGCGTTACTTGCATAATGAGATGAATAGAATAGGATTTCATTCATGAAATTGACGTAGTAAATTACGGTATCATCCATTTGCAAATGACGTAAAAAAATGCAGAATCTAAAGAATAATGAAACAGATAAAATGTTTTTAAAAAAAAAGGGAAAAAGATAAAAACCTGTCCATAGTCAAAAGAACTGTATTCTCCCAGGTGAGTACAATGAGAATCTCTAATATCTTTGTTTGTAAAATGCTATGTGTTTATTTCATATGCCATCATTTCTGACAGGTAAACTAATGATCTGATAAAATGCATGAATATCATGTAAATGTGTGTGTGAGAGAAAAAGAGTGGTATTTGATGGCTTAAGCAAGATCTCCATTGGCCATGAAGATGGCGAGGGGTTTTATCTTGTTTTTTTTTCTTTTTTAAATGGGCATGCCTTTTTCCATGTGTGTTTGGGTGTTCATGCACTAATGGCAATCTGGTTTGTCTATGGATTGGAAAATTGGCACCAGTCCTCCACTAAGCCTTTTCTAATCTTTTATTTATTCATTCATTTTTTTTTTTTTTTTTGAAAAGAAGCTTGTTCAACCTTATGTGGGGCCTTATCTTGACGGGTTTAGTCATAACACACATGTTTTGGAAAATTGGGATGTTTTTGATCCTATTTCAAAATTCTATTTTGGTTATTCACCAGTGAAAAAAGGAAAAACAAGAAAAACATGGCTGATGTCATTAAAAGGATTTAATCCGACCATATTTATCCTTCAACGGGATTTTTTTCACATGACGTAACAATCCAGTTATTCAAATATTGACTGTGGTGAGAAAGTTATCATTCAATTTTGAGCCTCCCAAAGGAACAGCAATTTTTTTCGCCAGCCAGTTATGTATTTTCAACTCTCTCATCAGGAATTGCTATGAATGAAAACGTAACAGAGATATGTCGTAGGCATTTTTCAAAACTTTTGACCAGACTTTTATTCAATGTAATTAAATAACAATGATATTCTAAATTTCCATAGAAACAATAATAGATGGAATTATATTCAGCTAGGTTTCGTGATTCTAAACGGGACTTATACATAGAAATCCATCAGCGTACCTAAGGTAAAGAGATAACATGGTAGATATCAACGCTTAATATCAACGGGTCTGTGGTTAGTAAGGTACATATCACAGTTGGGGATAGGAATGGATTTTTCTAAGGTTTATGTGCAGTGTGGATATTTTTAATGTTTTTATTCATTCATTCGATATATAACGAGAGATCAGTCGTTAGTATTAAATAAAGCACCCAGATGTTTTAAAACTATCTGTTATTCAATCGACCAAACTCCTTTGATGTGGTGTAGAAAAGAGATTTGCGTTAGGACAATTAATCACTATAACAAAAAAAGTAGTGACTCAGACACTGAGATGACAAAATGACCTGACAGACGGTGTAGCCGCCACAAATGCTGACTAAGTCAACAATGACAGGAAAGGGTACGAGTGGCACTGGCTTTAAAAAAGACAAAATGTTGCTTTTATTGGCGACAATAGTTTTAACAGTGACCACAGTGACTAACAGAGAAAGCCTGTGAATGAATAATGCTACGTTGGAAACATGCTAAGGGACGAAACACTCATCTTCATAAAAAGATGGGGTGTGTTGAAAAAATTTGATCATATGATATTTGCTAGTGTTGACTGTACGTCTGAAGGTCGAATAGGGTGATGGTACACTGACTATCGTGTTGCACCTAACTTCTGATTGGGGAAGAATGGCATACCGAGAAAATTAGCTATCGACATTCTGCTTTTTATCTGATGTCCAACTTGGTTGGAGACAAGCAATTAGTTCAGTCGCGAAAGAGATCATACGTCTCTGTTCTTGTAATTAACTGTTTATCTTGCTACGAAACTAAAACACATGGCCAGGAATGAAACAAGGTAGACTGCATTGCGCTAATATCCAAGATAGGGTACTTGCTTGCTGAAATAATTAGATATGATATCAGGTTGTTATCAGTAGCAATTTCAGATTAAACTTGCTACACCTAACGCTAGAGTAACTTGAAACTACGTTGAGTTTTCTGGGATTTCAGATTATCTCGGAGGTATCTTGAAGGTGTTTCAAGCCTACCCTGAACGGTCTTAGATTGCCGCCTGAAGACATGTATTTATGTTTGTTTACTATACATATTTGCACATAGCCTCCCCCCCTCAGATTTGCTGGACCTTTAGATCATGATTGTTGAAACATTCAGAGCTAGCCAAATTTGTCACTCCATCTTATTTCTCACCAACCAGAGTTTTGCATATGATCTCAGGGGATTCATGTTGTCCGTGGTGATATTTAACGGTTGTCCATTGTTCTAGTAACAAAATTAATCTCTTGCCAACCGAGTTTTCTAGTTGATTCTATATCCCTGGCTCCTATTAACCCCTGATATACTCTGCTGTCCGGGATTGTTAATCCAAAAATCTTTCAAAAAACATATCAAAACAAAATTCGTAACCGTGAACTGCTGCTTTTGATAGATAACATATTCAATGTGTATGAAGAGACAGTGATTTTGATTGCTTACCAGAAACAAAGACAGTGGTCAGGCCCAGGGTTAAACTGAGTTTTTTTTTCAATGAACGTATTTTGTGTCGTAAGCAAAGACAGATATCCTTTTAGCAAAATCAGTGAGGGCCTAATCCGAACAGGGCCGGGTTAATATAAAATCAGGTTCAGGTTACTTCGGGGCGCAATGTGAAATCGATTTCAGACTACTAGTAGGTAACCAGAGAAGAAGGTGATCCGAAGGCTTTACGATCCTGGGGAGTGCAGAACTATTTGTACCTCGTAGCTGCTCTTAATCATTATGATTTCCTTTCGCAAACAATGAATTAAAAAAGAAAAATCTAACACATATCTTGGGAAACTGTCCGTGATATACAATATTCTATTTTATCAACTATCTCTGATGATGCAGTGAAAAGATGATTCGATCAAAACTCTTAACTACTCTTCAACTTGAAATGGAAGAATAAATTCGGGTTTTAATTCTTTGACTGATGACTGTATCCTAATTATTAAAAAAAAATTCAACGATCAGGATGTCAGTTGTCAGTTGGATTATTTCGATTAGTTTACGTGTATTCTTTGGGAATATATACGTAGGAGAGGATAAGAAAAATCTTTAACTCAATGAAATGCATTTAGAAAATTTCCCTCTCGTATATTAGGGGTAAATAATGCTGACTTCTGTTAGCCACGTCTGTTTCCACTTAAAAGTGACTAAAAAGGCGTTAACACTCACCTTGTTATTCAAACTCAGAAATTTTGAAACAGACAAGGAAAAAAGGGGAGAAAAAGTACTCAGTGACTTCTAAAAGAACACGCACAGCAACAAAATCCGAGCAAGCCCGATGACTAAAGAGGCCCGCAAGTTGTTTTAAAAAGCAACAAAGTTTGTTGAATAAATATTTGATACAAGACTAATTAGTCACTAACTGGGTGTCATTGAAAGGTGACTTCAACCTACACTGTTCATTAATATAAATTAATTAAAGTGTATAAAAAGACAGTAATTTCAATAACTGAACGGGATTTTAATAGACTACCCAAAACTTGGATAAGGTTTAAGTTGATATTTTTATCCCCATAGATATATATTTTGTTGTAAGCACAATAATTCAATTAAAGCAGCGAGAGTTCAATCCGAACAGTGCAAGGGTGATACGAAATTGGGTTCATGTTACCTTGGAAGTACATTGTGAAATCGATTTCAGATTACCACTTGGTAACTTGAAAAGGAAGTAGTTTGAAGGCTTTACTCTGCTGGGAATTGCAAACTATTCCTGCTTCGGGACCAGTCATAAATCATTGTTATGATTTGCCTACATACACAATCAACTTTTGAAAAAATCCGACAAATATCCCAGGAAACTTTCCATGACATGCGATTTATATTTTATACTTTGTTTCGAATGATGCAACTCAAAATTCTTCTCGGTCGAAACTCTTAACGACTCTCCAACTCAAAACGGAAAGAAACCTCTAACATTTACGTTTAATTCTCCGACTAATGACTGTAACACAATGGAGGAAAAAAAAGAATGAATCTCTTAATAAGTAAAAATCAAATGTCGGTTGTAATTGCTTTGAATAGTTCACATTTATACGTCAAAAGCTGGTACATAGAAGAAAATCTTGAGAGTCAATTGCAATGCAAAGTCTTTACTTTTCAGTATAACACAAGAATCCAAGTTAAAAAGCATAAAGGCAAAAGGCATCAGTGAAATGGAAAACATTGTAGTATACAGTCGCATTTAGCCAAAATGCATCAGTAAAAAAGAAAAAATGTAGCACAAATAGTTTAACTGAATTTCTAATGGTTATTTGATTTAATGAAACAAAAATAAAACTTTTATTCATGTACAATAACAAAAGCATATCAAATCAAATTACTTCATTTAAATTCTGTTGAAATATTTCCACGGATTTTTTTGTCTTTCAAAGTCATGCCTTTTGACTAAACACGAATGTAATTTGCTATAGCCTGTATTACACCGTTGTTTTGACTGATGCTTTTTGACTAAGAACCTTAAAATCAAATATATTTCTGCTTCTTTACGTCTATCTGCACTTGAAGGCTACTTAAACAAGGCGTTAACACTGATCTTGTTATTTAAGCTCATGAATAAAAAATTAAAAAAAGAATCAAGAAAAAGGAGAGAAGTACTTAGTGCCTCCGAAAGAACACCAAAAACAACAAACATTTGAGAGAGTTCGAGGACTAGGACGGCCCGCTAGTTGTTAAAAAAATGATAACTTTTGTTCAATAGATATTTGAGACGGATATTCTTAGTAATTAAGAACTGTGACCAATGCATTCTGGTCGCAAGCCATTCTATGGTTGGGGATCTATTGGAAAGGAATTGAAAAAAGGTGATCGAGGAATAAATCACTTCTCTCACCTTTTGTTTGATCACTACAAAGTCTGCCGAAAACAAACTAAGGGGGCCAATTTAGCGTTATCTTTTATTGTAAATAAAAACCCACTTCGAAAAACTCATTTTCGAAATAATAAATAAATAAATTTTCGAGACTGGGTGTAAATAATCAAGTTTTCAGCCCCCAGGTTTCTTTGGTGTAGCTTTCACACATGACACATACGTACAATCTGTTATCCAGGATCGCTAAAAAACTGTTTTGGTGGACATTTTCAAACAAATTCTGACGATAGTTAATCACAAACAATCGGAAATAAACCAAGAATAAAACTCAAATAAACTCTGAAATTGTCGCTTTGTGTTCAATATCCCCTAAAAGAAAATTCAAAACATGTTTTGTGCTCCGTATTAAATTCTGACTCCTTTGTCTTCATTTCAATTTTTAATCATTTTCCTTGCATCATTCTACGATAATGATTTTGTATTGTTGATCAGAAATAAAGTATAAACTGCAATTGTCACTGATATCCCTAAACTTGGAAACTTGCTTTCCTTTGGAACGTACCTCACCAATCAGGCTACGAAAGCAAATCAACATTTGTTATCAAATCTACTCAATTTTTTTACTTTTCTGAATGCAAATCAACCACTATGTAAGTATATTTCTACCATAAATTTCGACGTTTGAACAGATACATATCAGAGTGATTTGTATGCATTTCCTATGTGGACCTTTCGATTCGATTCTACGGATATCTATTGAGAGCAGAACCGTTGACAAGATTCGGTATTCATCGAGTGAGTAACCAGTCCTTCAGTCTGGCATTTACTCAGTAAACAGAGCTCTGCAATACAACAAGTATTGGACAGGCTGAACAAATACCGGAGCGAGCCAGGCTTACAGTTTTTAATACTGTAAAATGGTGAAGTTAAATGCTTCTACTTCTTTCGTATTTTTTCATATCATTTGGGGAATCCTATAAAAACACAGAAATTCCTATAATGTCTTTTTTTAAAGATATTGATTTGATTTGTCTAACGCAAGGTATCATTCTTCCATACGTAATTTAACTGATGTCTTCTGAGAACAGTTGAAATATACAGACTGGATAGTATATCTCAGAATTTTTGAGATGAGGTATTATTGTTATTTCTATTAATATTTGGACCATCCTCATCTTGGTTGTTTTTCATACAACGTTTCGGCCGTTGCACTCTATGGCCTTCATCAGGTAACATCTGGTATGTGTGGCAGAGTAACGAACTGGACCCTTTATTTATCCGACGGGGTGTATTGACCGCACTCCCCTCTTAGCATTAATAGTATTGTTATATTGTCTCACACTAGGATTGAACCTAGAACCATCAGATTAGTTTGCAGTAATTTGCCTGATGCCATAACCACTACGCTATGTGTCCACTTGAATAATACCAGATGAAGGCCGTAGAGTGCAACGGCCGAAACCTTATATGAAAAACAACCAAGATGAGGATGGTCCGAATATTAATAGAAATAATACAGACTGGATGTTTAACCTTAATTTACGCTCCTAATGATTTCCAAAAATTTTCTTTACATTTGTAAAATTCCTATTATACATGCTGTTTTATGAATATGACATGTGATTTCAGATAGACGTATACAAATTCATCGGAATCATACCGTCTTGGCAAATCAGGAAATGGAATCGGACTAGACTGCATCATTGACCGATGGTAAAACAATGATTCTAACACTCCCCATTCTCTAATCATAATCAACATCTTGTTCAGGGTTTGGCTTTGTTGTTGACTGGTTACAAATGTGAATATGGACGTGAAATAGTTCAGGAAATATTTTTTTTTAATCCATTTTTCTTTGTTTGCACGTAATAACATTATTATGACTATACTTTTCAATATCAGTCATGAGGTTGGGGGCCTGATGTGAATGGAAAAATTAATTTCCCTGTCTCAATACAATATCAACAGTATTCACAGTCACCACCCAACAGACTACCTTTTCGAAACTGGAAATAAAATGTATTTAAGCGATTCTTATTATGAAATACTCCATAAGGTCACTTAAGATATGATATTGAAAAAATATATCTGTTTTGTTTAGAAACATTGCTTAATAAACTTTGCATAGAAACTCTGCCTTGTTCAAAAAGGGATCGTGTGTAAATCATCATTTCCATAAAGTTTAAAGCGTAGAAAAAACATCCAACAGCTCATACAAATCCTCCAAAGCCTGCCTCGTGAGGATCTCTTAAAATCTAGACTGGGCAAATAAAGAAATCAGAATTGACGGCAAATATCTAAGTAAACTCCGATTTGCAGATGGAATTTTCCCTTTTGCCGAGGATCTTCATGATCTCTGAAGAATGGCAGACAAACCAAACAAAAAAAGCAAAAGAAGTTGGCCCGTAATAAACTTCAGTAACACAAAGGTCATAGT
This sequence comes from Thysanoteuthis rhombus, assembly GCA_963457665.1. NCBI lineage: Eukaryota > Metazoa > Mollusca > Cephalopoda > Oegopsida > Thysanoteuthidae > Thysanoteuthis > Thysanoteuthis major. Next base: position 49,571,870 of record OY735226.1, on the reverse strand, counting down.
ACAACAATCATGATAGGAAAATACGGGGTTGAAGAAATTAGACCACTACATCAACCCAGAACAACGAATCTCCATCAAAAGCTCAAAGGACTTAATGTTTATTATGCTTCAATTTTAAAGCTATCTTGGTTGCACTCATGGGTTCGTAGGAAATGGAAAGATTGTGACCTTCATTAATGATTTATTCTTCGTCTTACTTTTCTTGCCCTCATTTGCAAACCTCTTGCGATTATTTTAGACCGTTAAAATAATGAATAACAGATACTAGATGAAAGAAATACAAGTCAAAAATTAACAATATAACGTTGCATACAGAGAATGCAACTGATTAATAGCTAAAAACTCAAGAAGCGATGATGTACGTTAACAGCAGCGATTAATAGCTAGAGTTTCACTATTGATCAAACCCTACTTTATGAATAAAATCACTATTATTGGTATTTCATATCATATTGAAACAAAATATTTCTTCGTTTACAAGCCCAGAATTTTTACGGCTTACTTTAGAAGTTTTCACGTATCCAGTAGATGGATTTGAATTACACATTCGATTTAACATTCATTTCAATGTTACTGAGTTCTACCAATAAAGAAATGGCAATTCACTGAGCGACTGCAAAACACCTGTTCTGAAATGATTTGCTCAGGAAGATCATGAATTCTAGAGAGGTGAACTAACACTGTTTCGAAAATCAAAAAAATTAATAAATAAATAAATAAATAACAAAAAACAAAACGCAAAGCTGTTTGCTTACACTTCAGAAAAATCCTTTGGGGGCATGTCGAAGGTGACATTTATCGTAATGAAAATGCACACACTCAAAAATCACAGATTGAAATAAACACGCTCAGCATTCCCAGAAATGATAACACTATTTTTTGCAAATGATATTCGAGAGATTTCAAGGTGATCTTGAGGCACCGATTCCAAATATGGCTCCTGGTTTGATAGATGACCCTGAATTTGTGAATTCAGATACAGCCTTCATTGCGACTGTCATTTCTATGTACATACATTCATTGTTAAATTTTGGTGAGTTAACTGAGTATAGAATTACAAGAGAAATATTGGAATGCTTATGTTCATGTGTTAGTATACGGAAACGTGCCTCCAACAATCCCCATGAAGTATTGTCCAAGACTGTACCTCTGGTGTCGCTCCAATTGTTTTTTCACTTCTATCATTAATGTTGTTTGTTTCTTTTTAAATGACTTGGATATTTCAACTGGGTAGCTATCCGATGTCACTGGAATTATCACTTCCAACACCCTTTTCACAATATATTTGAAAATCAATTTCAGCAGCATTAGCAAGAACTAGCCAGTCTAAATGTTAATGCCATTTAGAAAACAGACTTCCAATGACAATGTGAAAAAGCAATTTACGCGACAACGAAGAAACGATTCATGAAAATGCTACGTGAAGTGAGGCATATCATCATTCGAGAGTCCGTTTACATAAGCGTATGTAATATGTCTGTACGTCGTGTGTAAATATGCATAAATTGACCCTTTTGTTTTTTGCATTGACCCTTTAAGCAATTGTTTTTTTCTGTGTTTGGTATGTTTGCATTATTGTCCCTTACTGCATTGGCCCTTTTTTGTGTGGAAACTTTTGTATTGGACATGTTTGCAGCATATGATCTTATCACATCGAACGTATTCGCATTGGACATTTTTGTATTTTGAAAATTCCAATTATGGACCATCGCAGAGGTCATTATGAAATGGGTTATTACATTCAGACTTTTTATTATATTGGGCGATTGCAATTTGACGTTTTGACTTGTCAACGTTTTCCGACTTAATCCTGGAATTAATTTCACATTCAGTTTTACCAAAATTCTCAAGTCTCCTTATAACATAAAATGTAGTTATGAACACAATCATTTTAGGGTAAAATCATAATTCCAAGGGCAACCATTATTTAAAAAATTAGACTAAATTGAGCAATGACCTTTTTCAGAATCACAATTCTATTAACACCGAACATACGCTCAAATATCCATGGCAATTGTTTTCTCATTTATTGTGCCGTGTCATCGAATGTAACATACACTTGAGAATTGCCTGGAGGTATATCAGTCAAAATATTGACCAAAAAACAAAACAAAGGTTGGGGAACTGGTCTAATGCATAAATATATAATAGTACTCGTGTGTCTGTATGGTCCTGCTATGTATCCCTGTGCGTAGATTATCTATTTTTTTCTGAGTACTCAGATCTGAAATATTGAATGAAATACAACTGTCAAGTAGTCTGGAAACAAACAAATGTTAGTAAATAAAGTTAGTTGACATTTTTAATAGTCCTCTTTAGTTATTTTGTGAACTAAATGTAGCTTTTATGTAACTAATACTTTAGTTACTCACCTTGGTACCTTGGAGTTTGTCAGGGCCTGATCCATACATTTACGTGTGGACTCGGACATGCTATAATAGCATCGCTTTCAATTTATGATTTATATTCGTGCGTACCCATCAAGATTAATCTTCTGAGCTCATTCAGGTATTGAATTCCGCCCTTGGAACCAACTTGAAGGGAATTATAGGAAACGTTGTGATCGGAAGATTAACTACGATGGGGAAAACGATCCGATAGGAAAACCTAATGAAAATCCTTCATGTAAGACATTCAGACAGAAGAAATCAACAGAGATGTTTACATAAGTATTCCTTTTCCTGATCTTGTGTTTATTCGATGGAAGACTTATCCGCTCTAAGTAAACACGCCGATTTGAAAATCCATTCAATTCATGACTTTTTTTCCAGGAAAATAAGTCGATCATCAA
>OY735226.1:49551579-49564079 GCA_963457665.1 Thysanoteuthis rhombus | reverse complement strand
GGGAATGGTTGGCACAAAAACTCCATTGAAAATGTTTTCTAATGTTTGATGTTTAAAGCTATAGAATTTTCTAGAATATATATGTATATATATAAATATATATATATATGTATATATATAATCCTTCCCTTACTTTGATAACCTTTTCTTTCCTGTATATAAGTTCATATTGCTGTAAAACATACAAAGAGAAAGAGGATGTAGCCGTGCAGCAACAATTCTAAAGCATTAACCACAATATTTAAACTAAGGACATAAAGTTTCAGGAAGTGAATGACGCTTGAAGTCATAACATAAAGAAGGGCTTCAAGTGCAATCATAACTCGGAGAGTCAGAGCAAATAGCACGTACGCCTCACACATTTCAAGTTCTGGATTCGGACCCTGGTATGATCAGAAGGGAATGGACAATAGTTTCATTGAGCAAAATTTACTGTGCACTCATCATCTGATTAAGAGTACTTCAAGCTGTGTAATTAGGGATTGGGGCATCTCTTCGGCACTCCAGCATCCTTGCAAGAAAGAGCTCATAAAAAAACGGTAGGTACACAGTCCTGGTCTCTACCAGACTTAACAACTGTATGGATCTGATACATGTATCAGAAACATTGACCTCTTCATCGGCAGTCATGCCGCATTGGGGATTGTTTCTTAAAAGATGGGACCCTTTTACTTTTACTTTACAACTCTGACACTACTTTTGATAAACATGCACACGTATCCAAATAACAGGAGCACGCACATACACACACACACACCACACACGCATACGTACGCATGGCAAGAACACATATGAGATTAAACACACACGAACACACATGCTAACACACAGACTCACACTTGCCCATACAGACACATACATCAAAAAATGCACACATACAGACACATTGTCATGCGAGAGTAAACTTACTTGTTAACTCCATACTTATTCAATCATTATGGTATTTTCCCTGTCATCAACCTCAGAGTGTAATCTAATATTTTAAGTTGTATTTTTAGTTCCATATCTTTTAATACCATAAATTGATAGCATACGCTTTTTTTTACGTTGTTATCAAAATTTCTGTCACCTCAAGTAGCTTTGGTATTGAAAGAATAAGCTGCATAATTGTCATTTTGTGTGATTCATTTAAAAATATGAAACTACAAAAAAAAAAAAGAAACAAAAAAAAAACGAAATTAAACGACTCAGAAATCATCGGCTTAACCAGTGACTGGACAAATAAATGTTTATAAATTCTCATTCAAATTTACATAGATTTCTTATTCTTTTTTTTCTGTCATAGACTCAATGACTTCTATATTTTCAACAGTCATATTTTCACTATTTTCTGCCCGTGAAATATTACTCTTCGAGGTATGAAACACTGTTTAAATACTTATTTTATTTGTGTATATGACGCTATCCTGAGTGCTAGGAAAATTGATCTGAAGTGTAAAGATTTTTGTTTTCGTAGTTGGTGTAAGTAGGAAATCTGATACATGTCAACAATTTGGTTATCAGTAATTTTTTGTTTAAACAGTGTTATCGTATCCGGGTCGAAAAGCATCTTGTCAAAAGACATCAATCCAAAGCACAACAGCGTTCGACAGCTGAATGTTACAATTGCATTCGATCAAAAGGTATCAGTGAAAGGGCGAAAGCACTTTACAGCTATTATTTTAACTGAATACGTACACATTAAGTAATTTACTCTAGTAATTTTTTATCGTAGATTTAAATGAATTGAATGTTTACTGTGATTTGTTTAATTTTGTACTGTATATCAACGGGAGAATAAAATAGTTAAAATTTCAATTTTTTCAAACGGTAGTTTTATAAAAATAAGTCAAAACTGTCATCCACTCAAATGAATATATATAGTGATACAACAAATATTGAAGCATATATATGTATATATATATATATATATATATATATATATATATATATATATATATATATACATACATATATATACATATATATATATATATATATATATATATACATATTTATATATATATATATATATATATATATATATATGTATATGTATATATATATATATATATATATATATATATATATATATATATATAAGAAAAAGATTTCAGAATTCCCATCGTGCATCTAGCATACAAACATCAGCGTAGTTAGTTGGGATCAGAGGGTGTGGCTGTTCCCCTGAAAACATTCTTTAGAGGTGTTGTCATTCAAAGGAACTTAAATAACAACAAAAAAAAAACCTGTTCGATTCTCTATGAAATAATAGTCAAATCTCCTCTGGTATGGACAGGTTTAGCGAACAGATAATTCTATGTAAATAGATTTCACCATTATCCGTTTTTTTCGAAATTATGACACGCTGGAAAGAAAATCTCGGGATCCGACCTGGCAGTATCAACGGATATGTGAACAATGAAAAATTGAAAAGACTCGACTAGCAGAGTGGCACCTATCTGTCCGAACATCATTAAACAACAGAAAGACTATCAAACAGAAATTCCAAATAGATAGGGATGCATCCGAAAATATCTGCTTGGAGAAAGCTTTACCCAACCAGGGAACGCAAGAAAAATGAAGTAAATGGCATCAGATTGCACAGGCCCCGGTTTATTTTCTTCATGAATCAGTTATATAAGTATCTACAGGGATATACGGCAGCAAGACTACATGTGTTCATTAAAACACACAGAACTTTTAATATGTTTATTATTTCGTAACAGTATTTGTGTCATTAATAGAAATGAAGATTGCAGAAGTTCTAAAATGGAATTATTCAAATTTGGATAGTCTTTGAACGTTGTAAAGTATAGCAAATATATCTTCCCAAGTAATTTCATATACTCCCAATCGATAATACCTTCGTGAAAATTCTTCTGGAAATAGAAACTTTTGAAAGAAAATATCACCTTTCGTCGGGGTTCTATTTATTATTTCACTTTAAAACTTAACTGGACCCTCAATTTATGAACAACATTATCTTATATTGGAGATAAGGAATTTTCTGGGATTACAAGGGCAATAACCCTAGAACTCTTGAATCTGTCTCCACCTCTGCTGCATGACACAGCATGAAACTCCCAGAAGAGGAAAATATCTGCGGCATGCACACGAATCAAAGCTGAACAATGATAATAAAGCAAGAAAAAAACAAAACAAAAAAACCCCAAAACAACAACAATATAGTAAATTACAAGAATAGTTTAATAAATCTGTATGTAAATCCTCTCGAGTTTTAATGGATCATTCATTTGAATCTATGCCTCCGATCGCATCTCAGTTTATTTTTAAAATTGAGACTAAAAAATCCAACCCTTTGTTGCAAAAATCAGATGTTTTGCCAGTTGATTATCCTGACTAATGATAGTTGTTTCAAGGAAAATAAAGCCAAACTCTAATCCTTTTCAAATTAGGCTATTTATGCATTGATAGTAGACATTGTATCCATATATAGGCGTGGAGCAGACACATTTAAATCCTTTATAACTGATGAACAATGGTGTAACTTTTGCGCTCTGATGAAGAGACATCATCTGATGTGAACAGAATCAATGCAATCAACTTCAAAGGAATTACAAGCCTGTTATGTTTGATCGTCAATGTTGGATGCAAACATGAATTCTCACTGGAAAGTATATCAACGTCAAACAAGAGGAATCACTTCTTTTGTGTCTGTTACGTTCTTTAGAAATATTTTTATTCACTTCACGCACAATTCTAAACACAGAAATCAATGAAAAAACAACAACACTGTCGCATCCCATTTGTGCTAAACATTAAATATATGAAATATATCAAGTAGGTAAAAGTGTCAATTTTGCAGGGAAGCATCATCAACCTTACTATCAGCTTTGTAACGGCCGTCATTGGACACAGACCTTCCCCAATATTCGTCAGGTCTCCCTACCAGAGGTGTCATGGAGCCAATATCTCATGAGCTTCATCGTCTTATTTTTTGCTGGCCACAGTTTTGCATATGATACCTTAGGATCCATCTTATGAATTTCGATGTCCATTGGTCGTTTGACATTTTTGCAGCATGACATTCCCATAAGTTCCAAGCGCTTTCTTCCAAAAACTAGGAAACTTTTGTCCACACCAATTATTTTGAGGTAGAGGGGGAATCACTCAAACAGATTGTGATGGGCGTGACTGTTTTCTACTCTCGGAATCTTGCAATGCAGGCACATCTTTGCTTATTGTAGAGAGAATGAATTAACTCCTTGAGATTTGAATCTCTAATTCTGTTGTAAGATAAAGGTTTTAGACTTTACAATCAGCGAATATTTCCAGGCTTCCTCATATGATAGAATGCATGTTCATGTTTTGTAAGATAGGGAAGAGAAAAAGAGCGAATGAGAGATAAAGGAACCAACAGACAGAGAAACAGACAGTCTGCAGTCCCAATGTTAGCCTTTGCGTATTTTCACGTTTGATACGAGTTTCTGGTTTTTGAGACTGCATTAGCAAGCTGAAAAATACATTGCCGTGCAAGAAATGAGTCAAACGTTTTCATCAGTTAGTTTGTAATTACGCTTTTATTTCGAGTGTAATAAATGAGACTTTTGACAATGTTATAAAACATGCAATGTTTGTGTGAATAGAGAGTTCGTGCGTCGGATAGCTTTTCCTTTGTTCTTGTTCCAAAAACTATGCCATTTGAGCAAGCTGTCTGATACTTGCTTACAATGTGCTGCTCAATAATGTCTTATACGTCTGAAACTGCTTCCCATAACAGGTCATTGTTCCAAATTATTCCCCCTAGCAGTTGGGCCTCAATATGAGCCCATATGTTCACTGTGGTGATAAAATCCTTTATAAAAAAGATAGGAAGTATTTGGCTCATGAATTTCTTTTACCCAGGGTTGTACAGGACTTAACTTCCATTTCTATTTGATTCTCTTTCGACATAAAAGTTTTAGTGGTGAACCCGAATTTTCTGATATTTCCTAAAACAAAGGAATACAAATAGCTTTTGTAACCTGATACAACACATCTTATCCCATTAGTCAGCACCATTGTATTTTGATTACTACTATCAACCTTTGCATTATTTTTAACAACATAACAGTTTGTCCGATGAACTCTATCATCAATCCTCGCATATTGATTGTATATCTAAGGCTGGTGTTTTTATTACTGTTATTATTGCAATTAGCCTTAATGTTTGCACAACAATATTATCCTGGCTTATCTCTACATATATTTCACCTAATATATATATATATATATATATATATATATATATATATATATATATATATATATATATATATATATATATGTAGATAATGCCATCACTTCCCAAGGATGAAGATTCGCACCTAACCCGTCATCAACCTTACTTAGGTGGATGTGACTTATCAGTCTCTCATAGGACAAGGAAATCGATGTTAGGTCGGCAAAGTCGGATACAAGATACGGAAAGAGGTGTAGATCTAATGAACTTTGCGATAGCAAGGGATTCAAGATGAAGATCTTCTTCAAGAAGAAACCCAAGTGATGATAAACTCAAAGGAGCCCAATGACAACACCAACAGCATAATCAACTATTTCCCGGTTGACAAGAGCGACTCTATCAAAGGTATTCAGGTCTTCATGGGGTTAATGTCAGGGGTGACCATAAAATGCTAATATGTAGATTCCAAAAAAGTTCAATAAAGAATACAAGTGCACCAATATGCGACCACCAAAAGAACTCACCTGATCCTTCAAGCCCGAGCCGAAAAACAGATATGAACTCCTCAATGAACAAAAGGATATCGACACAGACGAGTCTAACAACAAAATAACAACTTCTCTAAAAGAATATGAAATATGAAAGAAAGAAAGAAGAGAGAATAAAAGATACACGACAGCAACCATTGAAGCAATTCTTGAAAAGAGTACAGTTTAAAAGTTATCAACAAAATTCGTAATGTACGGAGAAATCGAATAACTGGTGTGGGTGTGCTTGAAGATAATGGAGGCCTAACAAACGGACAAGGACTGGATTTTCAAACGTAATCAGGAGATCGACAAAATGTTCTATTCCTCCAAATAAAAAACAAAAAAACAAACAAAATATACAAATCACGAGCGAACAATTCGAATGTTCCCCAGAAGTTACTCTTTTGGAGTTAAAGCAGGCCCTCAAAAGAACAAAGAGAAAGTCCCTGGATTGGATAACATCACCATCAACCCACTCCAAAAAGCTACTGATGACATTATTGAAAAGCAAACTATCCTATTCAAATCATACCTTAAACAAAGCTTGGTCCCAGGAGATTGAAACACCGCAGCCATAATGCTTTTGTATGAAAAAAAGGGAACCCCAATAAGCCCATCCAACCTCAACTACAAATCCTTTACCAATGTGATCACTAACTGAATCAGCAAAACACAAGATGAAAACTAAGCACAGGAACAAGCTGGAACCAGAAGAAGCTATTCAACCATTGGCCATATTTATTCAGTTGATAAACCTAGAGTAAGAGGCAGAATATAAAACGCCACTTGCTATAGCATTCAAATGACCTTGAAATCCCTAAAGTCATTGATGTTATCATTCATCGAGACCTACATCACGTCTGATATTACAATATATCCATCGACTCAGCAGTTCTTTATTCAGGCTACATAAAAACTTCAGCCCAAGATCGGGGTATGTCAATGAAATACCAGCTCACTCATATTTTCCAATGCCTACTTAGAGATGATCTTCTGAAAACTGGAAAATGAAAGAAATGGAACAGATGGTAAGTATGTAAGAAACGTCAGATTCGCAAACGACATCGTCTTTTTTGCTGAAACATTCATGACCCCTGAATGAAGCTAGAAAAGTGGAACAAACGGCATGTACGCCGATTTCAGACAAAGACACAAAAATCAAACCGAAAACTTCAAAATGGAGAAAGTAGACCACTTCATCTATCTAAGATAACGAATCTCCATGGAATACCTGAAAGAAAGATCATACCAAGAATCACTATGGTGGCAGGCTTTCATCATAAAAAGCACAGCCATCAAGAAAACCAGGAATTGCCGCTCAAACTGAAAACCATGCAATATGCAAATAGCTGAGAAGTCTGAGACATCAGAGGATTAATTAGAAAAATCAAATGGTACGAGCATGAATCACAAAAAACTGATAGACATCACGACTTAAAACGTGGATATCCAAAGATCATTTGCGAAACTGAGCCCCTCAAAACATTGAAAGCCTCTATGACACCAACGATACAGTTGTCTGATGTCGTATTCGATGATGTTACATCAACAGACAAGATACTTTTGAAGAAAAAAAACTTTAAAAACTAGGATCGAACCTGGTGTATCCATTGCTTTCAGCGATATGTATTTAGTAAGGACATATTGTCTGGTTTGGGCCTATGCAATGCATACGGAAAGAAAGTTAATTTAGTGTCTATTTTGATGCATTCTTTCCTCGACATTTATAAAGACTATCTACAACTTGTGCTTTAATAAGCCTCATGTTGGCTCGTTCTAGACAGGAAAGTCACTGTTCATATTTGAGATCTATGTCTTAGCCGCCAAATGCCCAGTCGACGGTTGGTGATTTTTTCTTGTCCAGACCACTGTTGATAGGTACCCACCAAGACTGAACTGCACAAAGCGTACTGCTTCAGAAATCGTCTGACTTTGCCTAAAGGTCATAACAGTGAAACTTTTCTTTCTTGCTCATAAAGGCAGCGTTCAATACATCAAAAATGAAGCACTCAAGGTTGGCTCACATTCTAATATATTTCTGGATCTGATATGTGCAGTTGCTATGACACAGTAGCAGTCAAATTTGCCTCATATTGCAGGTCTTAATGATTTGTCTAGTTAGTGTATAAATGAATGTAAGCATTTCGAACTAAGTATAGCACACACACAAATATATATATATATATATATATATATATATATATATATATATATATATATATAAATATTTTCGTCAAAAACACACCAATGTATTCATAATGTATATAATAAATTCATGCGTGCATAAATGCGTATAAAACATATTTGTATGTATATTGAGTATCTATATATCTATACGGCTGAGAGATGAAAGGAATTTGTTTTAAATTATTAATAACATAATTGCTTGCTAAATACAGGATAATTACTTATATGTGGAAAATCTTATGTGCATGCAACTGAAAACCATTTCCCCGCCTTGTGTTGCAGCTGACTCGACTGATTTGAACCCCATGGATAATTATGAACAATGGCCTTCATAATGGCAGCTGCAATTAGTCAGCTGGAGTGAAGACTGACAAATATTATAGAATAATCCCCCAAGCTGTAAGTGTAGACGTTAGCTTGCCTTCACCCGAACAATGTTATGATATAATCAAAAAGTCTGTACCACTTACATTCAGTGACAAGATTTATTATCACAAGGCCATCACGGTTGTTTTTCTTAGATTATAAAATGTTTGGCAATATGATGAAACCATCCCATTCGCTCAAGGAAAACTGTTTCTTATGATTCTGGTGTTATTCCGGAATATTGCATACTTTGTTACTTTCATGTGACCACCAACTTGCAATAAAGTTATGAAAATGATATCATATCGGGAGGGTTTATCGGCCACCTTTACGACAACCCAATTCGTGACAAATATGAAATTCAAATGTCCTGCAAAACCTATAATTTCGTACATTACAATGAGAACATTAAGTCTGATTACATTAGTACTGAATTCATTTTTTGTACATAATTATGTAAAAGAATTAGCATACATTACAGCTTTTTGAATTTAGAGTGGCAAACTCTGTGAATCAGTTCCAGAATATCAGCAACTTGATTTCTTGAGATTTTGTGGACTTGGGACATTTGAAAGGATAGATTCATTCAAGCTACCATTCAAAGTGTCTGTTTCAATGGGAATATTTGATGTTCTGTTTTGCAATGATTTACACTAATCGCTTGCTAAATGTCACCCATCTCTGATCGCTACCCAGTAACATTTCTCCTATTTGAAGGTGAGTGTTTCAGCATTACAAAGCAAAACTTCAAAGCTTCAATTCATTTAATCGAACTAATACCCAAATACTTTATCCATCTTGATAATTTTCTTGGGAGCAATTACCCAAATTCATAAAACCACTTTCTAAAGAATACACGGGGTGCCAATATCATCTACCGAAATTATGCTTATATTCGAGTCACTTTGCATAGTTTTAAAGTGATTTTATGAATTTGGGTAATAGCTACCAAGAAAATATATAAACATAGATACGCTATATGGTTAGTAGTTTGAGAAAATGGATTTAATTTTAGGAGGTTGCACATTGTTATGCTAAAAACACTACCTTTAGAGGGTGGTATTGTCCAACGTTTTCTGTTGAAAGAATCTAAATACACGATCACTGTTGATCGTTGTGAATACAGACGTTTGATATAACCCGTTAAATAAAAACCCTTGACTGGCATCTTGAATAAATCAATCTTATTTAATTTTTTCACGTTTTCAAACACCCCAAGCAAAAGTTGGTTGGTATTGAGAGAAGCCAATATTACCTCAGAGTACGATATTTTTTTGTTCATCAGATCAACCCTGGAGTCTTCATAGAGAGTTTGGGCGTTGCTTGCAGCTTTTTGTTCAAGTAGAGGCCCATATTAATGATACACCCTGCGTAACCTTCCACTTGAAGGCAATTGAGTTCCTCACCATGACGTACATCTAGAGGGGCACTTCACTCTTCCGTAATTTCCAAAGAGTGTGACCTGTTCCACGATCGTTCAAATTGCTTTGATCTCGCGAGAAAAACCCCACTGATTGCAATTGCATATTTGCAAGCTCAAGTTTTAAGAAAGGTGGAAACCTATGGTCAATGTCTGTCAGCTTTACTCTGCATGGTCTCCTCGTTCCAGCAGAGAAGCTGAAGGATCCGTTTTCAATTCGATATTTTCGCCAATGGTGGAAACGGCTAACAAGAACTATGAAACGAAAAAATGCTTAAAAGATTAGCAACGGTAGCTGCTAGGTTTTATTATATGAATTAAGCTTAAGTTCGACTTTGTTGCTCTAAAACATTAAACAGATGAAATTATAATCTTGTGGCTTGGATTTACAGCTATCAAAAAATCTACGCAATGCCAATATCAGATGATGATCAAGTTGTACATAAATAATTGAACGAATAGAGGAAAGCAAAACACAGTTTATATTAAACAAACTAGTTATTCAAATTCGTATGTTTTACTTACTTCATATCTAAATTCCAGCTATTCAGATCCTGTTTTAAAGTACTTTAGTTTGAAGAAACGAATCAGAACTGTTTATAAGTTTAATGTTTTCTTTGGCTGTACTTACGACCAGTCTGATCATGTTGTGAGAATGCCAGACAACCGCTTGACATCACGACTCATAACGTGGATCCCCAGAGATCACATGCAAAACCAGGGCTGAGAAAATATAAAATGGCGTGACGAACTAGATGAGTTCAGAAAGTACTTGCTCTGTGACACTAACGATTGATAAGTCTGGCGATTCTTTGGGGAGGTCAATGTCCAACAATGGACGCTAAAATGCTGCTGATGATGAAGAACTTTGCTGTTTAGTTATGGCGGGCCAATTGACACATAAAGTAACAACCCTTCTCTGGAATAACATTTACTTGTATCCCTGAGTGTGCTGCAATTAAGACTACTTGATAACTCGCCGAATGTAGCTGTTGATTGTTCATAATCAAGCAAATGCTCTCCTCTGAACCAACTGGATGCAGAATGGAAACTGCAGCCTATGGCATCATCTTGCACTTGCCATTTTCTTCCACTCCGTTCTTGTAAGGCTTGGTCAGGATTAGATTAGCAAGTCTTCCGGTCTTTGCAATGGAATTGAAGGCGGTGTTGTGTACAATCCTAACCCTTCAAAGTAACAGTCATTTCCAAGCAGAGTTGGACTCTTAGTATGATCCCTGATTAGAAAGTCTTCTGTAGGAGTTACCCTTTTTCTGCAAAGTTAACCGAAAGGGCTGAAAATTATTGTTTATTCATTTTTGGTTTCTTATAATTAATTTAGTATACAAAATTTTTTTGTTCGTAGTATTCATTTTAAACAATTTTCCCCATTCCCATTGCCCTTCTTGGATTTATCATAATGACATCTCTCTTTGCCTTTGCATAGGACACTGACTGAGCAAGTGATAATAAAGAATTTTCAGATTACATAACTGGCTTCGGATTACTTTCTCCGTAACTGAGGCCATCACGCGACTTAAACAAGTGGCTTACGGTTTCTATTCCTACACATCACAAATTGCTGGTTGCCATATTAAGATAACTGTTTTGCTTTCAAAATTCCTAGAACAGTTACATTGTAAACGATTGACAATCCCCTCAAGAGACAATTTATACATTGTACAAATATATCAAAGTACGGGATAAACAGGAAAAATATTTTGGAAGATTACGTAGTTTGCATTGAAATATATCGGGGAATGGTTGGCACAAAAACTCTATTGAAAATGTTTTTAAATGCTTTATGTTTAAAAGTATGGAATTTTGTGAAATATATATATATATATATATATATATATATATATATATATGTAAGTGTAACGAGATGTGTAACAAAATATTGCGTTAATATAATTGTAAAAGCTTAAACACTTAGCTAGATTACTTAAACATTAAATTGACGATAATCTATAGTTGCTGTGCAAAACAGAGACATTTTATTTTACAAAGTTTTAATGCATGTGGGCTGATTTTACCAGAACTATTATCCGCCTCTGCACTAATGTTTCTATTCTACCTTTACAAAAATTTCAAGAAAATCTTAGAATGAAATAGATGAATACATATTGATGCAGTTGCAAAATTGAACAATCCCTGTAGTGTATAATTTTGACACTACACCAAATGAATTTGCTCTGACTCGGTGAGGTAAAACTTGCAGTATCGTCTTTAAACGTTGACATAGATTTTCATCATCAGATGATTCATTAGAATAATTCTGGAAAAAGAACCTTTCGGAAATATACCCTCCAGATAAGCTTTAGTGTATGGTTGTCGATTTGCAATGTAATTCTATCTTGAAATTGAGTCTGGTTGTGTTCAGTTGCGTTCGTGGATTTTTTTATTTTAATTCAGAATTCTTAGTGTCCAACAAAAGGTGAGAGAAGTAACTTATCCACGATTACTCTCCTTTCAATTTTTTAAATGATCATCCTCAACAGCATTCAATCCAAGAAAACGTTGGTTACGTGACAGTTACGATTGAGTTCGTTTCTACATTGATTCCACACGAATTGATTTCCTTCCAAGCGAACGTAAAAAAAATCTCCAGTGTGATGACTTTCAACAATGAAGATGATGCGATTTAAAGCGTTTGCAATCGCTTACGGCACGAACCCAACCCATTTAAATGAAATATTTTTCTATTGTTCTCCGGTTATGACAGCGGGATGCAATGTGTTAGGAATATATGACAAAGACTGTCTTTTTAATTTCGTAGTCATTTTTTCTAGTTAGTGTTTAAAACTTTCATTAATAAGATCAAAAGTTATATATA
>OY735226.1:49519079-49546579 GCA_963457665.1 Thysanoteuthis rhombus | reverse complement strand
CTAAGAATTCAGACAGAAATCAACATCGGTTTTCCTCGAACAATTATATAAGATGTTATGTTCCGAAGAACGTATCCTCTTATTAAACGATATAAATAAAGTGTAGATTTCTAGACTATCCCTTCTGTCACAATACAGCAACTGTTGTTGGAAAGAAAATGAAAATATTACTATGAACGATAGGGGAAAACAGCACCGCTCATGGGACCAACATATACTGGCACTGTTTTTAGAGATGATGGAAAATAAATATCTGTTAGAGATATTAAGCAACATCAGCTGGAGCAAATGTGAGCCAATAATGTTTTGAATGAAGAAACAATTCTGGTTGACGCTTTTTAATGAAATATTCATTCAGAAAGTTATTTGACAGTAATCACTCGAAATCGTTACGATGATGACAAGGTATGTCTTACGTTTGCGGTAATTCTCTCCAGCACCAACGGTAAATATTTGAGCTCAAGTTCAAGTCAGGATTTCGAATGCTGATATCCAGATTTTTGGAATAAATAAAACAATTTCATCATCCTACCTACATCATTTCTACCTGATTTGACTTTGTAACCGAAATAGTTGATATTTGTAATCATCTATGAGGATGATTACGATACCAACAAAATCTTCAACCATAACATGATTTATGGAAGAACAATAATTAAAAAGATGGTGATGATGATCATGGAGATTATCATCATCATCATGAACAAAAAAAGATAAAAGAGAACACAATTGCATTGAAGTAGTCGTTGTGCACTGAGCGATCCCAAAGATGTGGCATGATTTGAGTGGTGAACGGAGACTACGAAAGTAATGAAATTTAGTGAGTCTGGAGTGAATAAAAATCACATTATATTTTGTTCCGAGGAAAAATATCTTAGATTTTCCATCGTATGACTAACAAAATATATCGTCTGTGTGCGTGTGTGCATCAACGTGTTTTTTCCTCAAAATCTCATCAATGCAATAAATAAAATGAACCTGAATAACGTTTTATTGTACTGATAAGCAGGTGACTCTTTTTATTAGGTTTCATACATTTGTGTAACATGAATCAATGTACTTTTTAATATTAAGTAGATATTCCAAATGTATAGTTTACTAGTGGTTATCAAATCGAGTAGTAGATACAAAACACAAAACTCAAACAATGTGGCATCTCTGGAAATTTTCCACGATTCCCAAAGGTGCAAATGAAAGAGTACGTACCAGACTCCAGGAATAAATTCATATTCTCATCCAGCCCATCTCCAGATAATTGCAGTTCACCATTCATCATCATCATTATCATCATCATCATCAGACTTTTAACGATTGTCATTGGACGTAGACCTTCCCAATAGTCTGCCACATATCTCTGTCATGGGCATCATAGAGTCAGTTTTTTTTTATAAATTTGTCTAGTTTATCTCTCCATCTTGTATCCCGATGGCCCCAGTTTCGCATATTATCTCTGGGGATTCATGTTGTGAGTTATAATATACGTCGTTTGTGCCATTCTTATAGCATGATCTGCCCACTGCTGTAAAAGTTTTCTAATAGATTCTATGATGTCTCAGACTCCAAGTCTCTTTCTGGTACATTGTGCTGTCTTGTGATCTCTCCATGTGAGGTTGAGCATGATCATCTCATGCAACTGCTGCATGATTCTTAGTTTGCAGGTCAGTTTTTTGGTTAAGGTCCATGTTTTAGTTTCCTAAGTGACTATCAGACGGATATAAACCATTAAATTTACTTAGGATAACAAAATTCTCAGAAGACGAAATCAAGCAAAGAATCACAATTCCGTGGCAACTCTATGGCATAGCAGGCTCAACCTTCAGAGACAAGACGATCCCAAAAAGTCTTAATAAAAAGAGATTACCATTATGTCCACACAAAAGACACCATGATAGATCATCATCAGCTGCAGAAGCAGAAGCAGCAGCAGTAAGAGCCTTTTGATGTCCGTCTTTGAACATTAATCTTCCTCAAGACCCCTCTCTCATAGGCATGGTGGAGCCAGTACTTTATAAACTTGTGTACTTCGTCACACCATCTTAGATTTCGCCAGCCAGTATTTTCGAATATTATCTCTGGAGATACACGCTGTCGTAATGTACATCATTTGTCTGACATCTTTGCAACGTGACCAACCCATTACCATTTGAAATTTTTTAATTGATTCTACGATATCCCTGATTTGTTGTGTCTATCATCACAAACTGGCAAATAATAAAAATGAATCTTGAAAGGGTTACTCTCATTCTCATTTAAAAAACAACAACCATAAGATCTTACCCCCCCCCCAGTGATTAATTGAAATATGAATTGAGACTGCGTGCTTTCATAATTGGGAGAACTCTTTTTTTTCATTTTGAAACGCGTCTTCTTTTAATTTGTGTCCTTATAACTTTCAAATATATCGACTACGGTTGCACATGAGGTCAAATATTTGGCGTTGATTCACTTCTTCGATCCAAAATTCTGCTGCAATGGAGTGGAGTTGCTATTGTAGAGTTTCACTTAACCATTTACTGGATGAAAAATTGTGAAAAATTAAGAAGAAATAAGGAAATAAAACAGATTGACGATTATCTGCTACATAGTGTATCAATTTATTCCTAAATGAAAAGTTCCACACTTTCATTCATTCAGCGTTAAAAACCATGGATGAATTAACAAAACTGCTTCGAAGAAAAACAAAAAGAACTCGGTGGGGGGTTGATGGGGTTGTTCTTCCTGTTTTTATTGAAGATTATGCATAGCTGACGATTGCCCAGCCAAACATGAATCTCTCAGTTTTCTATACTTGGCAATATTTCCTTGTGAGTGGAACATTGGAAGAGACTGTTCAAGTTTTAGATTCAAACAAATATGATTAAATTTTGTTATGAGCAAATAATTGGCTACTTTATCGAATATTTGTATAAGGGCAAACACATCAGTCTTAGTTTCAATGCAATCAGCGAGGGAGGAATATCAAATCCTTCATGGGGTGTCTTTCAAAATATTTCGTAAACTCGTTGAGTGACACGTTGAGTATGCTGTTGTTTAAGTAAACGTCTAATTAATCTGATGTGTGCTTTGAATGAATACACATGAAATAAAAATTAGTTGTAAGGTTAGCTTTAGCCGATTGAAGCCATTTTTGATACCAAACTAGCTATTGGTAACAAACAATACTCAGCGACACTGAAAAGAAAACAGATGCATGATACATCATAAATTGATCCGAATATATGTTCTTTCAATAACGTCACACATTTCAATGACAAAACCATTTTTATGATATAAGGGCAGCAGGTAAAAAAAAAATTAAGGAAAAACTCCATCTTTATGTTAACATAACTGGACCTGATTAACAGACCGACCAACCCCCTAAAAGTGTCTTATTGAGATTTGTGGACACTTCTAAGAGGTATTCTGTGTTCTATGGTTGGATGAGCACATAGTAACGCTATGACGTCACACGTTAATCCACCCTGTGGTGTTTTAAAAACCGAATTTCAAATGCAAATTTAGTCAAGCCAGTGGCAGGAATAGACATCCGCAGCCTGTGATGTGGTATTTGAGCCACGGTCTCTAACCTAATGATCGATGAATCAAATTATTCTACATTGTCGCCTGTGTGTTATTGCAGACGTTTGAAGACAGGTCGAATGTTTACATAAAAACTGGTCTGGGTAGTCACTCAATAGAAACTGCCACATGATCCACAGCTTTTTTTACCGCAGGTAGAGTTGGGGCGCTCTATCAAAATTCGGGAAAATGGGTGTTTAATGAATAAGTTACTCTCCTCAGATGTTTTTGAGCGGCGATAACTGAGGATTCAAGCTCTATAGCTCAATTAGTACGGCCTTTACGAGTTGTATATACATGCATCCATACATTGCCAGCCAGAACGACTATATATATATATATATATAGAGAGAGAGAGAGAGAGAGAGAGAGAGGGAGAGGGGGAGGAGAGAGGGGAAGAGGAAAAGAAAGAAAGAGATACATATAGTTGATGAGAATACAAAACAGCTTGATAATTGAATAGATTGGCCCCAGTTTTATCTCTTCTGACAATGGAACGACGGTAGAGTCTTCTCTTCAAGGATTTTGTCTGGGCAAAGCATACGGAAATCTTGAGATGCCAAGTTGTTAGAATCGCCATCTCTGATGTAGTACAGTAGAAAGCAGGGAGCGTTATGTCTAACATTGGCTTCGCTCCAGGAGCTGCCAAAATTATGTCAAAAGGGGGCTCCACTCCTGGTTTCGAATCAGAGTTGTCCTAGACTGGTTTTTTGTCCAAGGTTAGAGATCCCAATCTATCCTACTATTCAACCAATAGTTTGGGGAAAGAGATAGTGTTATGCCTGGCTTATTAGGATTTTAGGTCGAACTGCCCCGACTAGAATTTGAACCACTGTCGCCGATACCGCTGTGCGAGCCCTTCCGTCTATCCTAATAGCATCTCCTTAACGCTGGATGAAAAATAATCAAAGGCAAAAATTACGATGAAATAAGATTTTAAATTACGCCTGGCTATCAATTCTATCAATGATTTGTGATATATTTTTCAGTTTGATCAAAACTGCTCATTCTGTGATCAAAGAAATCGGATTCATGTTTTGTCACTCCCTTCTGTGTTCGTTCTGATAGCTTTCTTTCATTATAACCTATTTGATCGTCATAAATGGATCAACACGGAAATTTGGTTTATTAATCTACGTTGAATAGAGAAAAGCATGAAGTCAGGACAACATTGAAATGGAGAACTCGTGGACAGGGTTGCTGATTTAGTCGTGAAAGAACTCATATGTTTATATTCTTGTGATTAACTAAACTTATTTTACTAAAGACCATTTAAGTATACATCACACGAAACTGGGTTACGCGAGTATTCAAATGAAGTAAACTTCTTTGCTTAAAAAATTCAATCTGATCTCTGACCATTTTCTGAGGCAATTTAAGATCAACATTGCTACACCTAACGCTTGGATAACTTGAAAGGGTGTTCAGATTACAGGGATTCCAGATTATCACGGACATAGCTTGAAGGTGATTTCAACCTACCCACTATGCTTTTTGGTTATCGCCTAAAAACTTGTATTCTTGTTTGTTTTTTATTCATTTAGGCTTATTTAGATTTATCAGAGTTTAACTGGAGGTAATTTCAACCAATCTTTCAACATCATTAACCTTTTAGCGACCATCATTGTATTTGAACTTTCACTACGTGTGCCGGATCACCCTATAATGATTGTCCATGATTTGTGAACTTGTTTTGTCCGTTACACCATTCTTTTTTATGTTGGTCGTAGTTTTGCATAGATTTCATGGGGATTCCTGCTGTCAGGAGAGATCTCCAGCAGTTTTCTGTTATTCTTGTAGCATGATAAGCCTGTTGCCAATCCAGTGTTTTTTTTTTTTATATTGATTGTCTCCAATTCCTATTTCTCCCCAATATACAGTGTTTCCAATTTAGATTTTAGATTTTGCGATACTCTGATACTGGAAATTACTCTCAAATTCGAAAATAATCAGAAAAATACATATCAATTGTCAGCATTGGAATTCAAAACATTGGGAAAAAAAGTGCCGAATTTTTTCAACCAATGGGAAGTAAAAACATTTCAATGGTCTAGAAAAGGCCCCAACCTCGAATAATTTGTGGCCAAGGCGGGAGAAAAGCAGCCATCAAAACTTGTGATGATCAAAGAGTATGGATGAAAGAAATAAAGAAGGAGCTTTATCGAAGTGCAATTGACTTTATGCCACTCTGAGTACTGATAGTCATAAATAGAAAAATGGAGCCATTACCAAGTGAACAATTCGGAATATAAGGAGATGCAAATCATGGATTGGGCCTAATTCAGAACATAAGCAATTTATGAAAACCAAAAACAAAAAAAAACTGCAATACTTTATTGATTGTAATCATTGATTTCATGGCTCTATTGAAAATAAATGCAAGTTGATCTCAAACTTTTGGGATGAACAGTACTTATTTAAGGTGAGGATTCTCAAAAAACAAAAGACAAAAACAAACAGAAAACGTACATGTTTAGATGTTCGGTCCTACAGCTCCATTTATGCGGCTTGCCGGCCCGATATATACATAGCCAGCCAGCCAGTTGGACCAAATTGAAAACTGAAAAATCTATGTTCACAGCTTTGGTTCACGGTTTTCGATATTCAAACATCAAAAGCATTCTTTTTTTCTCCTTTGTTCTTGTTTGTTGTATCCACACAGTCATTCATTGAACTTTTTTCACCTGAAATCTTCCAGTCTTTTTAACTGGAATTCGTGTGTATTCTTTTCCTGAGGCCAATCATCAAATACTCTCGCCTAGATAACCATTCAGCTACATCTCAACAACGTTTCTTTTATATCTCAATCACGCCATGGATACGATCTTCCAACGAAGTCTATTGCGTATTTCTTTCATTTGATCAATGTTTATGCTTGTTCAGTTCAGGGGGAAAAAAACAGCAGTTGATCACTAAGTAACATCTGATCCAAACGTAAACAAAGTAATTAGATTTATTATTGGACAAGACACTGCCAGTGAAGTTGTCAGAACACTTGTCTGTCTACCTGGGTGGTAATCCTATATCACGTTCGAAAAGTTTCTCTTCTTCCTAGCCATTTTATGAGTCACTTCACACGTGTATTCGAGACAATCTGTTTAGCTTATACAAAGATTTGTCGGGATGATATTTTGGAATGAAAATTGGTTTTGGAAAAACTCATCAACAAAATTAATTTAAAATATCCAAATTTCTAATCTGATCAAAACTGATTCATCTTTTTTTTTCTGGTAATTATGTAAATATAGAGATAGAATCTAGAGAAACAAGCAAAGCCAAAATACTTCCCCCCCCCCCAAGGAATTGTTGTCTGTGGGGATAATGATCTATACAAGAAAAGGAGAAACCTCATTCAGTGCGATAGATGTTCTGAATGATTTTGCACTCGGTTTGAGCATGCCAGCGATGCAGGGAAAGAATTAATGTCTAGGAAAGATTGTCATCAGTTCCCAGTTGGCTACACCACCCCCTGTCTTGCAAGCTGTATTGGATTGAAAAATCAGTAGAAGACTGATGCAGTGTGCTTTGAACTAGTTCGAGTCTAGACTACAGGGCTAGCCTAGAGAGTTCATCTAATATATAAGCATTACTGAATGAGAGAGCCATATTTAAGAAGACCCAGGAGAAAAAAATCTGTTAGCTATAGGCCTGTAAGGCCGATGAACAGTGTGAGAGGTCATGGAAGCTATCATCACGGACAGTTATGGATAACATACAGAAATATATATTCAGTAACTTGTCTAAACGCACTTGTGTAAAGGAGATCATGCGTCACCAGCCTTGTTGAAGTTCTTGGTGCTTGGACTGAATTCTCAGATCATCTGGCAGAATTTATCTTGACTACTCCCATCATCATCATCATCATCATCATCATCATCGGTTGTCTTTTAACGTTCATCGTTGGACAAAGACGTTCCCGAATATTCACCACAATTCTCTATCGAAGGCGTTGCAGAGCCAGTATTTCCAGAATTTGTCTTGTTCATCTCCCACCTTATGTTCCTTCGGCCTCAGTTTCTCATTTGATCTCTTGGGATCCATTTTTTGATTTGTGATGTCCAACGATTGTCTGCCATTCTTGCAACACAGCCTGCCAATAACCAGTTTCTTTTAATAGATTCTATGTTGTCTTAGACTCCCGTTTTCTTCTTTATATACGGTGCTGTCTTGTGATCTCTCCATGTGAGGTTGAGCATGATTCTCTCCCCATGGATTGCACTACTCCCATCGAGGACTGATAAACAAGTATGAATTTAAAGGAGCCACCTAATATGTCAACAACCTGATTAAATTGTTATTGAAAGGCAGAAAGTGCTTCTCTGTAAATAGTGATCCTTCCTGATTGATTCCTGTCATTAGCGAAGTCCTACAAGAGATTGTGTTGGGTCCCGTTTTATTCTTCATCAATGGCATTTCAGAGGGAGTTCATATACTCTGTGAGAAACACAAAGATGACACTATGTGGATTCAGACAATAAGAGAAAAAGACAGGGAATGCAGATTGTTGGCAGCTATACACAAACACAAATAAGTGAAAAGTTCACCACCTTAGTAGTTCAATCTTAACCTGCAGCTACATTACGAGCCTCTGCGCAGTAGTGATAGGATTTCCCTGGATTCATTCCGCTTGGAAAAGAGAGTAGATAGGAAACACGAGTCAATAAAATTGGTATAGTACTGGGGCTGATCAGAAAATCCTAGTTCTAGGATGCTGATACGCTATGACTGCTTTTCTGTGCCTTGATATGTTCTCATCCAGAGTTTGCCAATGCTGCGTGGTCACCAGGATACCTGAAGGACATGGATATGTTCAGAAGAGAGAAAAAAACTATGCACCAACGAATTATATATCCTTGACAGGCCATTTAACATAGAAATCAGCATCAATAAATGAGGTCAAACATTCAAGCTGAAGAAAAATTAGGTTTGAGTGATTGAGGCCGATGCACCTCGAGAGCAGAAGTTGGATTTCAGTAGTGTGTTACCAATTTCACCGTATACTTTATGCTTTGGAATTGATAGGCAGAAGCAAAGTAAAAAAAAAAAAAAAAAGGGGAGATCAAATACCTTTTGCCTGATCAAATCTGCAGCTAAACAGTGAAATTTATAATTCAATGTATTTTTCAGATTACTTGACTCGAGTCGTTGCTAAAATGCAAAGCGCCAGTCTGAACCACATGACTGAATCCGTAATTTTATCAGTCTCATCCGTTTATTTTTTTTTAATTCAATATACGGTTCAATACATTTATAAAGAACTTGAGCAAATTATTGCGTCGTTGAAAGAAATCACTCTGTAAATTTTAAAGATTATTGCTGAACATTTCAGGGAAGTTTTTGAATATTGAAATGGAACAAACACATCTTTGATTGCTCAGCACCCAATACACACGATTCCAATTCAGGATACTAATTTGTTGGAGAATATGGGCGTAAAAAGAGGCAGAGCAAGCCATCAAATTTAAATTTCAAGGTATTAGCGATTTTATTGAAGGTCTACCTGAATTAGTCACTTATAATAAGAAATGAATATTGGCACATTCAAATGGATCGAAAAAAAAGCATCATATCGAGATAAACTCAGTTAGGGTTTAATATATATATATATATATATATATATATATATATATATATATATATATATATATATATATACATATATATATATATATATATATATATATATACACACATACATATATACACACACACACATATACACACACACACACACACACACACACACATATATATATATATATATATATATATATATATATATATATATATAATGAAGAAAGCTACAAGGAAGAAATATATATCACCAAATAAAGCTAATCATTTTCCCCCAAAATGTGCTTATGTTATATCGGATTACATAGTATATGAGTAAAAGAATTGAAAAAAAAAAGCATCATACAAATCATCACCCTGAGAACCCTCGTTTGTAAATGACCGAAAGCAACTCCATTTGTATAAATACCTTGGAATATTGAAAACAAACGAAATAAAAACATATTGTGTGAAGGGGAATATCATTTGATGGGCGTATCCTCACAAGGAAAACTCCCTGGCTCATTTACCCAACGTCAGCATACCTTTAGCCAAAAGGGATGGATAGAAAAAAAGTAATTCCCACATCTGCAAGCACCAAAACATGATTATTTTTTTCCTTTCACTTAGCATCACTGTATAAATATTTTAAGGGGACGCTATTATGAAATCTCAGAGACAGGGACGAGAAAAATGTTGATTCTTAAAAAAGTTCGGAATTGCTGGAATCCGAAATCGTTTTTCCCTAAAGAGCAAAGGCAATTAGGGAACAAGATACAAGAAAGCTTATACACTTGAAATATTCCAGGTGTGATACATACATATTCGTTTATATTCTCCTATCAGAGGAACCTACGGCAAGATCTTACACATCTCAAGATATATACAAATAAATGATTCAATCATTCGTACATCTTGACGTACACATAATTTACATATGCGTGCATGCATGCAGGAATGTGTGTGTGTGTGTGTGTGTGTGTGTGTGTGTGTGTGTGTGTGTGAGTGTGTGTGTGTGGGGGGGTGAGATATTTGTTTAGTTTCTTGTGACTTTCGGACTCTATTTGAACAAGCATCCCAAAGGAAACTATGAATTTAAGGTTTTCTGAATCTCGTATATTTAGCAATGATAAAATTAAGTTACCTTGATGAAAATGCCACCAACGTGTGGTAATCATGAATGTATGATTAAAAAAATAGGTTTTGTTAATCAGTCAATAAAAACCGTCATGTGGCTGTCATCTTTTGGGGGAGAGGGTCAATTACAAAATTGAGAAAAAAAACGGTAACGTTACTTAGCACGCTTTTTGTTAAGCATGTGATTTCAGATGAATTCGATTCTTCAATAAACCAAGCTTGAAAGCTATCAGACACAAACCGAGAGACCAATTTAGCTTCAAATCAAATTATGGATTGTATCCAAATGAAATAAAACTTTTATTCGGGGGCAGTTTAATTCAATTTCTACTCTTTGGAAGAAATGCGTTTGTGCAAAATTCTGAGAAATTTTGAGGAACAGATAGTGTTGAATTAAGTTTAGATATAAAGATCAGCAGCATCAGCGAGAGCTGTTGATAGTCCACTGATGGACGAATACTTTTCCTGTCTCTTTCAATGGAGAGCTAACCTCTGAGCAGCAAAATGTACCATCTCTACATCGTGTGTCTGTTTTTTTTGTTTTTTTTCTAATGCTTTTAAAAAGAGAACACCGAGGCTGCTAGGGCCCTGGGGAAAGTTGAATCACCACCATTCGATGTTGCCACTGTTGACTCCATTTTGAGCAGGAAAACGCCCTTTTTGTTATCATGTTTGTCATACGTACTGTCAGCACATGGAACTTTATATGTAAAACGTTTTTTTCCACTTTGGTAAGTAACAGCTCAACTCTGACGAACAGGTGACTAATTCATGCTCTACTGAAGGGTCGATGGTAGCGTATTATGTATTTATTAGATATGGTAATACATGGTAGATATATTTAATATTTCAAGCAGCTGCTGTCAGAACTCTTTTTGTGGAATCTAATCTAAAGACAACCAAGTGATCAGTTCATTGTAAGTGGAGCTACTTAGTCTTCTGTAATTGCATGCAATTGAGACAAAGGAAAAAAAAAAACCATGAAATAACAAAAAAAACTTCAAACAAGTCATTGGTGTGGTCATTATTCTCTTACGGGTTCTTTTATGCACTTTCCACTTTATTGCAATGCGTCATCAAGGTCCCTCACGTGTGATTCCATTTGTTTTATCACGTACACATTATATTCTTAAAATCCGACTTTTCACTAAAATACATTTTTCTGTTTAAAAATGTGTATTTCTTTATTGTTACACTATATTAGACACATCTGTACACAGTAGCGAGAGAACTAACCTTCCCAATCACATTCAACTAACAAATGGGGTTGGTTGGCACACTTTTAATGTTACGTGATATGATCAACTTGACAATTGTTTCAGATCTAAATAACCCATCCAAAAATAGGTCTTTTCTATAGTAACCTTAGGCCTTATTTGGGCTTTGATTAATTAAAATCACAGGATGTTACAGTCATCCGAATGAAAAAAATATACCTGTTAGACACTATTTCCCCGACATATAAATGTCCGGACGTAAATAATCCTGACCTAGCGAAATTGTATGCACCGATTTGTTGTGGGTGGCTAGGATTAAAACACGATACTCAACACCAAAAAAAAAAAAAAAATCTTAAAACTTGATGAAATAAGGGTAGATTTCTGTGTGAGAGTCATCTTCCGTATGGTTGAACGTTTGATCAAATATAAGACACTGGCAACACACATGACATTTGAAAAATCTTTATAAAAATGGAGAGTTGATTTTTTTTCCAACCGAGGTTTCGCAGTTAACCTGATGCTCTAGATCCGTTCAACAGTAAAGGAATTTCTGTTGATCTGAAATTCGTTCGTGTTTTTAGGGTGGCCTTTGTGATCCTCTCTATTTCTGCATGTTGCCGGCTCAGTACCAATTTGATAATTCTGTTCTGAAATCTTGAGACGACGATGTATCATTGTTCTTAAGGTAAAACGGCTGGAATATTGTGACTATAACAACCAAGTTAAAAAACATTGGTCAGATTTAATCAGTTGGAAGAATTAGCTCCTTGCTTTGATGTGCAGCGAGCAGACTTCGGGGAAGAACATCAGAAAGGAGTTATTGACTCTTGATCGAATTTTTTTTTCTGAATGACGTGATTCAAGTAATTATTATTATCATTATTATTATTATTATTATTATTATTATTATTATTATTATTATTATTATTATTATTATTATTATTGATGTTGTTGTTGTTGTTGTTGTTGTTCAAACCGATTTGTTGTGGATAGTACTGATTATCAACGGTAGAATAGCTGAAAGCTAATGAAGATGAGTTTATCATATAGATATATATATATATATATATATATATATATATATATATATATATGTACATATATATATATATTGTTGAGTCAATAATTGTGTTGTTGCTGTCTTTGTCATCGTCATCGTTATAATGATGAAGATAATAAAAATGATAATGATAATGATAATAATGATGATAATGATAATTATTATTATTATAACCATTATTATTATTATTATTATTATTATTATTATTATTATTATTATTATTATCATTATTATTATCATCATGATTACGGTGATGAGGATGAGGATGAGTAAATATATGAACGGATCAGTATGTAGAATAAGTTTAAGTTGAGAATAGAAATCATAACCCCTTTGCCAGTTGACTACTGAATTGAACCCAGTGTGCACTTTGTTGCTATAAAAAAAACCTGCAACAATTAGAATGAAAGTAAACGGTAGCAAAATATCAAAAATGCTAAATCATCATTTAGATTTAGGCTACGATCAGCAGCAAATGTGGCGATTTTCACTTCCTTATTCTATTTTATGCCGAGTCAATATCGGTAGAATTGTCTGCAGAGTTGGACGAGACATGACATAGACATCGCGTAAGCTGGATATCATAAAAAAAATAATCACTTGTTATTTTGCCAGACCGAAAAGATACACGAATCAGTCGCCCAATTTCTTGGCCAATTAAAAATGTTTATTACTTTTGATTCACTTTCTAATGTTTCAATTAACAATAAAAAGTGTCGAACTGTTTTTTTAAATGCTGAATAACAGTATTTACTTAACATTTCTAGTCTCGCGTAATTAAAAAAAATATTAGTGAGTCACCCTTTGGAAACCATCACGTAATCAACATTTCTTGGCCGCATGCCGTGTTTTGGGGGCTCAATTTAAACATCAGAATGGATGATCAATGAATGAATTACTTTCATTGCCTTTTGTTGTGCAAGAATCACCAAAACGTCTGAATAAAATAAAACAAAACAAAAAACAAGCGGGCACAAATTCTGACTGATATAGAATAAAATCGTGCGGCAAATTCAGCCCAAAGCTGAGGAAAAATAGACTTTTTTTTACCCAATAAGCAAAAAATGATCGACCTTTTAGGCCACTAAACAAATCTAGAAACTGATCGAAACCTATGTTGACAGTTTTAATGACAATCTGATTGATGGTTTTTAATAGCCCACTGCTTCTGTGTGTTAATTAATCAAAACATCTTTTTTTCATCCCATCAAATATTTAGTTTCTAATAGAAAGATAAGGTAATGGCCTTATCTAAAAATATTGAGTTCTGGAAATGCCGATTCTGCAATTGTAAATTTCCACATACATGAATTTACGACGTTTTTTTTTCTTCTTTCCCCCTGTTTCTCTCTCTCTCACATTCTCTCAGTCACTTTGTTTATCTCTCTCTCTCTCTCTCTCTCCTTCATGCACACAGACGCATATGTATGCATGCATGCACGCACACACACATTTAAATAGGTGCACAGTTGCATACTATGTATTTCTGGTAACATTGTGGGCACAATTCCAGGAAAAGAGCCAAGATTTTCCATGTCGATTTTCAGAGTTAACTTGACTTCTCACTTGGAGCACAATATTGATATATGGATAGATATAAACATAGCTGGTTGGATAGATCGTCATAAAAAGTTTAAGATGAATAGTTAAATAGAGAAGGAAAAAATAGTCATCAATTAGAAGATAAATAGTTGGATGGCTAGCTAGCTAACAAGATAGCTAGGTAGCTACATACATACATACATACATACATACCTTTATACATAGACAGATACAAACAGATTGAGATCGATATACGCAAACGAAATTAGATGCATATTAACCATTTGAGATCGATGGATTGATATGGATACAATACATAAATATATAAATAGATATAAACAGAATGAGATTGAAAAATATGAATAAATTGACATAGATAAACATGTACATGGGTTATTAATTACCGCTGCTTTGCTTCGGTGAAGGAGATTTTCAAAGAATATCATCTCTTACAATATTTTCTGAAATTCCCTGAATAAAAATGACCTTTCCACTCAATTTTGACTCGAGAAATGAGGAGATTCCCGGATAAGAAGATAAAAGCTGAGTCAAAATCTTGAGTGAATGATTACAAAACATGCAGATTTTGCTAATGAGGAATTAAGGACCTCAACTCATTATGTGAATCAATGTCAGCAACAGAAGATAGCTTCAGGGAGAAAGGCGCTCATGGCATAATTCCCACTTAAATCTTTGAAGGGCGTGCTCCCATATTTTCTTTCACGCCCTCCACTTCACAAAGAAAACAAACGCTAGCTTAGAAATTCCTTAACGAATCTCACTCTTATTAGCTGGTTCTTTTACTTCATCCGCACTAGGAAACTAGGCGAACGCCCGTCAACAGAAAAGCTTACATAAATAGGCATCAATCTATGGTTGGAATATAGACGCAGTTAAATCTGTTCAGAGACAAGGGACATAACTGAGGAAAACAACAAACAGAAAACCGGAGTGAAGCAGCCCATCTGAGGGTGCATCACCAGTTTTCACAGCCTCAGCGGTATTTTCCTGTATATTTTGCTGATTCATCATTTTCACTCCCTACTTTGTTGTTTTGATTCCTGACTTTGTTGAATCTTTTTTTCGCTCTTTCATTTTTCCTCGTATCTTTTTTCTCTTTCAATCCGTTGCTTCTATTAAGGTTTGTTTGCCTTAGGAAACATTAAATGCAAGAACAGAATAAAATAGAAAATTATCTCTCTGCCATGGAGGGAACATGATTTTAAAAAATCCAAATAAATTATCAATCTGTCTCTCTTTTTTGGCTATTTATCAACCCGCAATCTAAGTATTGGTTTGAAGTTGTTAAAGAAAAATAATTCTATTTTAAAAGTGGATAATTCTCCCCCTGTCACTCTTTCTCTCTCTCTCTCCCAATATATATATATATATATATATATATATATATATATATATATATATATAAATTCTTAATTCTCATTTTTTGTTTATTCACGGTCTATATCTGTTGTTTTTTGTTTTTTTTGCTTTTTCCAACATGGATGGTTATATTATAGAGAAATGGATATATATGATCCACCAGAATGCTGACAATTTGCGTTATATTACATTGAAACTATATATCACAACTCCTGTAAAGGTCATTCTATCCATACTGTGTTCGAGAAACGTTAGTTTTTCTAATATTGATAAACGTTGGAGACTTGAAGAGACTTACTGTCCCTTAGAAATAATTTTTGCTATACCATGTTTATGTCTACGATCGAACACGGTCTGACATACACCAACACACAGAGGGATGGATAATTTGGGAAAAAAAAATACCTCTATGGATGAGTTCGTTATAACAAATGATTGCTATTATATCTCGATCAATTGTTCGTCTCAATCGTTTTGTTTCATTAACAATTTTGATTGACATTCCCATTCCGTTCCTACCTCTTTTTTTCCATTTTTCAATCTTCTTTTTCCCGTTTTTTATCTAACTTTTTTCCCTCGTAACGTTAAACTTACGTCGATGTCTTCGTTACTTTTTGTCTTTAGAAATCGGTTCAGCATTTGTGCACAGTTGCATTTTTATATTTGTAATTAGTCGAGTGAATTCCATGCAAGTATTTGCCTTTAAGTGAGTCTTGATCAACCGTTAGCATTTGCGAATGGGTTTATCAGATAAAAAAAAATATCTCCCAACCGTTCATTTGAAAATCAGTTCCAAGTGAAACAGAGTGTACAGCCTGTAATGAGCAAATGGAGAGAAAATCTTTAACAACTGCTTTACTAATGGTATTGAGCAATTTTTGTACTAGAATCTACTTAATACATAGGTACGTATACACACATTTGTTACAAGTTTATAATCATCCTCTCTCTCTCTCTCTCTCTCTCTCTCTCTATATATATATATATATATATATATATATATATATATATATAGTATAATTGATAGTCTATAGCCACACTGAACAGTTTCAATACAACGAAACAGCTATCTTTGAATGACACAATTATATATATATATATATATATATATATATATATATATATATATATATATATATATATATATGTGTGTGTGTGTGTGTGTATGTGTTATTGAATTTTTTAAGTCTGTTGCTGGACTAAGGGTTCCCTCATCTACTTCCATGTACAGTATGATTGTTTTAATGCCCGCCTTGTCCGATCAGAAAACCATTCTATCTTGTTTTTCCATCTTAAGTCTTTCCTTTATTTTCCTACTGCATTTGCTGTCCGACGAGAACTAGCACCGCCCTCTCCCTGACCGTGTTTTTGACTGGTCATGTATGTTTCCCGGTCTCAAATCCATATCTCATAACTAACATTATGCATCAATCGTACAATTTCTGTTTTAGGCCTATGGGAAATTTGGTTTTCACTATGTCTCAATTTATACAAAATGCTTTCCGACCGATCGTTATGCGCGGTCTTATTTCAATAGACTTTTGTGCCAACATGTATATATAATGTAATGCGTACTAAATTTGACACTTAATTGCATGCACATTATCATGCACACTCACGCATGCACACTCATATATGCACACACTCACACATAGAGCAGTGTGATAGTAGTGGAACTTTCATCCGGGGAGAGTATTATTTTTTAATTCCTCACAAATCACGCGTTACAAACATTCAATTCAGTGCGAAATTTAAAAAAGAAAAGAAGAAGAAATCGGTTATTTATTTGGCTTCTAAGTAAAGAAAACGAGGGAAAAAAGGATGCAAGTAAAATGTTATTCGCAGCTATAATTTTGATTTTGAGAGTTTTTTTTTTTTAGCGTGCAGGAAATTTATAGTCCCTGGACGGAAAATTAATATTAGGCAGGTTGACAGCTTTTCACTTGAAATATTTACGGCTTCAATCAAGTCATTTTATTTTAATAAATTCATGTTATATCTGTAAACAATATATATATATATATATATATATATATATATATATATATATATATATGTGTGTGTGTGTGTATATAATTATATATATATATATATATATATATATATATATGTATATTGTCACAACATATATACCATATCTACAAAGTAAATAACGTTAAAGTATTTATTAATAATGTATTTAATCAATCAACTCTCCTATTTCACGCATAGCTTAATGTGTTGAAGTCCCTACGTAGCATTTCTCTCGGCATGACTTTATACTAAGTATGCACACATACACTCACACGCACACTGACACACATGCACATACATATATATGGTGGGAGTAAATTGGAGACGAAGTGAATATGATTTTTAATTTATGTAATAAATCTTTTTTAACTCGATAAGTTCTTCCAGTTAACCAAGTTATTTTCCAGAATATTCCAAGACAAAAGATTTTAATTCTTGTATCTAAATAAATTGCTTTCACATTATAGTTCGTTTTTGCTGACCTTTTACGCAGATATTATGCACGCTGATTTTACGCACATTGGCTTGTCCTCGCACAGAATTTCTGTTGCTTATTTGTATTACGTCGATATTTTTGTTTATGCCGTGAAAATAAATTTACATTTTCCAAGTCTCTTATCATGGTCTCTCTTTCTAACAATATTCTTTCCGTCTCAGTTGCACACAACATCTACCCAAAGGCTGTGCAAAGGAGAAGAGAATAAAAACAATCACAGATCTTTCGCATAAACCGTGCATTCTATGTGGTGCTACCTTTTGGAGAACAACCATGGGATGAACTGTCGGGTTTGGACGTGACTTCTGATTCGTGATAATGGAGTTCGAATTATAATTTATTCAAACGAAATTTCAGGTTCTATTTTTGACAGAAATGTGGGTGTGTGAGACTTTTTCAATGACGGTTTCGGGGGTCTCAAAAGAGCCTTTCTCACCTGCTCAGGTAACTGACATGAGACAAAGATGTATTAAGTTTGCTCGAATTCAATGGATCTCCTAACAGTTATATATTGTCATGATACTATACATTGTATAAAAATTGCAAAATACACTGATGTATCGATATTATACACTCACATACACACATATATATATATGACAGAATTAAGCGACTTATCAACTCACGCGTAAACTATCATAGTGCTCCATTCCAGAGTTGAAAGGGCATTGCATAGTTGCTTATAGCAAATGGGTGCCCTAAGAGTGCTCATCGGTAGAGAAGGAAGCGTTGATTACGATATATATATATATATATATATATATATATATATATATATATATATATATATATATATATATACATACACACACACACTCACACACACTCACACACACACACACACACATATATATATATATATATATATATATATATATATATATATATATATATATATATATATGTATGTATTCTTCCAATAAATGCTGATTATGATTTGAAGACTAGACGCAACTTGAACATTAGAGATACTAATGGATATATGGATAGAGGTCTGCTTAGTCATTAAATGGAAACCTTCTCGCTACCATCATCTTTTGTCAGCATGTTGTATTGAACTGAATCAATTAAAAAAAAGAAAAAGGTGTGAACAACGAATGGTACTTATTCCACATTTTTCATTTGGGGGGAGGTGCACTTCCCAAATGAAGTTGAATTTCCAAGAAACAATATAAAATGCTGCCTTA
Source organism: Thysanoteuthis rhombus (assembly GCA_963457665.1). NCBI lineage: Eukaryota > Metazoa > Mollusca > Cephalopoda > Oegopsida > Thysanoteuthidae > Thysanoteuthis > Thysanoteuthis major. Next base: position 49,527,433 of record OY735226.1, on the reverse strand, counting down.
CGTATACTGGGAGACCAACTTAGCATAAATTTACTCTGCAAATTGGTTCTGAGCAACGAATGAACCGTTGTTTTCTTCCTGACATTAGGAGTTAATCTCGATGTTTTCAACTTTATAGCTCTAAGTGAGCAGCTTGAATGCATTATCTATTTTTATACGTTACCAGACAAACATCCATCCAAATTCAAGCAAAGAAACAGTGGATACTTTTGGCAAAAGTTCCAGTGGATAGTTCCCAATACTTTGAGGAAACCATGAAAAATGATCAAAATCTCTGTTTCTCTCCCCTAAAATCCACACATACGCACGCAGAACTACTCACATACTCATGTGTGTGTGTGAATGAAAAGAAGAGAAAGGGACAGGGAGAGACAAGAAAAGGAAAAGACCTACATCATGTATGTAGGCATCCAATAATTGCGTAAACATGTCTGTTTCTGTAGGTGAGTGTATCGTTTTATACGTACTGCATAGTGGCCATTTCTCTGCATGCATACAAAAGTCCACCGTTTCAAGTTTGTAAATATGTATATATGTGTGTGTTTGTAAAGTCCACCGTTTCAAGTTTGTAAATATATATATGTGTGTGTTTGTGTGTGCGTGTGACGGAGAGAGAGAGAGAGTGAGAGAGAGAGAGAGAGTGTGAGGGAGAGAAAGAGAGCTGATATGATCTTTACTTTGTGATGTCACACTGACGATGACTTGCAATGTAAAATGTTCGGGAAAGTATGTTTGATTTAATGTGCTATAGAATATTTCCTTCCCTGTCAACGTCTGCAACTCTACAATACCCTGTGTGTACTGAATCTTGGATTTGTTTTGTTTGTGCCAATCTGTGGTAAGGTTTGTTTATTATTATTCAATCTGCGAGTTTTACCCGTGTTTATGTAACCAGTGTAGTATTGTACAACTTATAGATTGGTATTTTGCTTTAATTTATATCATGTACACATTTCTTTTCATTCAAGATCTCATTCTTAATTCGAATATGAGCAACAGGTTGACTTAAACAGACTGAGGAGAGCTAAAAACTAAATCTCGAATCAAATTAATTGAATTAACTCCAAGAAAACATGCAAATTCCTGACATAGTCAATATATCGGAGTGATTGGATTGCGAAACATTTAAATGAATTGAAAGAAGAAAACAACTGAATAAATATCAATTAAGAAATAAAAAAACAATAAAATGGACAATGTGAAAAAGCAAAGAAAAATCTGTACGTAATTCGTACGTCAAACCTTAAAAACAAGTTCCAGATATTTATGCATAAAAAAATGTTGCATAAAATTTCCTAAAATTCCAAACAAGAGCCAAGAAAAACCTATAGGCAAATTAAAAATTCTATAAGGATGCCGAATGAAAAAACACAAATAGATAATGAAAACTTTGCTTCATTTCCAGTTGCAAACAAAACAAATTGTATTTAGTAATCAAACGCGCCTTTTATGAATAAGATAAAAAAAAAGATTCTGTTTAAGACAGAGGAGAGAGAGAGTCAGAAAGAGAAATACAGTCAAGAAAACACATTGGTCTCTCAATAGAAAACCACCATCCATCAAATATCTCTTTAGCAGCATGTTGGGATGACTATTCAAAAAAAAAAAAAATTTGAAGGGGGGGGGGGGTCAAAGAATATGTCACTTCTCTCGCCCTTTGTTGGGCAGTGATTACTGAAAATGTCTGAATTAAAAAAAATAAATAAATAATATGCATGAACACATCCCGACATGAACAAGTAAGTTTAGCATAAACTTAATTTTACAAATCGAATATCTCAATGAAAAAAAACAAACAAACGAACAAACAAACTATTCATTGGGTGGATTTTCAAAAAACAGAAAAAAAATATTCATAGCCAGCAAATCAGCCTAACCGACTTGAATATTGAAGAAACCGATGTTGAAGATTTTAGTGACGGTTTCGATTGACGGTTTTTGATAGTCAATAATAGAAACTATGAAACCAAAGGAAACAAAACCCCGAAAATACAGAATACCAATCGGGTAAACTAAATAAGATAAACATACAAACTGGGTATTGGTCTCCATATATAGAGCATCGGTTATTACTAAACAAACCGATTTTATTGATGGAAATGATTTTTCTTTTTCTTTTTTTTTCGAGTTTTATTTCGATTGGATCCATAGAAATTGCCGGTGAATCAGAGCAGTCATGTTTACCTAGTTGGTCATGGTGATTGCGAGTAAAAATGCTCATGATATCAGGGTTGACTACTGAGACTCCGTATAAAGAGAAACGAGGTTAAGATCACGACTCTTTGTCACCGAATGCATCAACACTATCTCCTACAAATTGCAACAAAAAAAATCAATAGAAACGTGTAGAATGTCAGTGGCAGAATAACTACTACCAAAAAAAGACTTATTTCATGAGAGCGTCGTAGCTAAACGGTTGCTGATGAGGCTACTTTAGGGTTGAAACAACTATGGAGTGTTGGTTCCCGTCTGATTATTTATTCATATCATGCCACTTCAGTCCTGTATATAACATCGGGATTTTCAGTACAGGAATTTCAAATTCTTTCCTATCGTAGGAATGTGTCTGTTGATTATGATTTCATGACATATCACATCTTAAAATAATTTCATGATCAGAGAGAGGGTGAAATCCTCTAGAACAATATTGCGTAAATCTTGCTGTTACATGGATCATAACGCTATTTGATAATCATTTGATCAGAATTGCAATCAGGGGTGGAGCAAGATCACATTTTTTTCCGCAATGTTACTGGAATTTATACGGCTAAAAAGGCAAGATTATTTTTAAAATGGCTTAAAATAGTAAAAATTACTTATGAAAAGTTGCCAAAATGTCTTAAAAATGGCACTGCTTGATGCGTTTTTGCATTGCTTCAACAAAAAACGCTCTGAATTGGTAACAAGTTGGCTCAGGTCACAAAATTACGAGTGTTTGTCTTGGAGAAGTTAGGGAGCTGCCCATCCATCTATTCCTCCTGGTTCTGCCAATGATGGTAGGTGCATATCAATGAAAAAATTAGGTTCACCCTGATAGGGCTTAGTAGATGAAAATGTTGGATTCCCATTCCGATGGTCGTTGGATAAATCCTCAGTCCGAATAATATTGGATTATATCCAATCAGCGAAAAAAATAGAGTTTCAACACAAGCAGGAAAGTAACAATAGCAAATCATCTGTTTTCAGGGACTTCACATCCCTGCACCCTCTCTTGTCTTTCAAGATGTTCAATTTGGATGCCATTGCTATTCTTTCTAATCTCATCCATAGTCTGAAACCCTTTTTTTTCCTGTGTAATCCCTGAAAAGAGAGACAGCATAATCTGCACTGTAGACAGGCTGATATACCAGAGTAATGCAAATAAAATTTTTTTTCAAAAAGTCTGAAGAATGGACACGCACATTGTCATGACTGCTGTGAATGCAACGATAATAAATACATATATGTCTCACAGCCGACTGAGTACTTCGAAGGAGATTGTCTGTATATGCATGCACTGTAAGGCCTTGTCTAATTGGTTGCGCCGAGGCAGCGTAAACCATTGCCTGGATAATTTTTGGATAGGATTAAAAAAACAGACTTCTGTTTCCAATCAGATATAATTAAGGATAAAATAAGATTATTTATAGATTTTCTCTTCCACGCAAACATATTGGAAAACGTCTGGAAAAACAATATAATTTTGTTATTCACTTAATACATTCTGCTTGAAGTACAAATAAATACGTTTAAAATTAGGAAACAAGATTAAATAATTAATGTTTGTAGGTGATGGTTTATCCAACAGGAAATTTATTAGTCTGTACCACATAAAATTTGGGATTCATGGTTCCGTTTCATCGAGTGTAATTCAAGGAACTGAATAATATATTGCATTCTTTGATGTCACAATTCTAGCAATTCTACGCTTTTACCTCACCTTTTGGATATTTCATTTGCGTAACAAACCTCGTGTTTCATCATTCAATTTGTATTTTTGTGTCAACAAAGGATGTGTGAATTGGAATTCATGCATTCAATGCAGATTTCAAACAAAAAAGAGGAGAAAGGAAAATACAAACGAGAAACTATACGAAGATGAAGATGATCGATTAAGTCATGAGACGATCTATGATATAGAAACACATTTAAAAATTGGCCTGAAAATAGAGTTTTAATGTTAAAAGACTTAAGTTTCTCCTTTGTTTAAATGCTTCAAAAGTACTGAGATATTCATCATCACAATCATAAACATCAACCTTTTAAGATCCATTTTTGAACATAGACCTTCCCCAACATTTGCCTGACCTCTGTATCATGTGTGAAGCGGAGTATATACTTCCTGAAATTCTCTCACCCATCATGCAATTTTCAGTCAGCCCAAATTTAGCATATGATCTCGGGAATTCCACGTTGTGAGACGTGATATCCAGCCGTAGTCTGTCATTCCTGCAATATGACCAGCCCATTGTATTTTGAATTTTATCCCTGATTTCGTTTATGTTATTGCCAACTCCTGTCTTTTTTTCATATATACTTTGCTGTATCATGATCCCTACATGTTCTCAGATTTAAGGCCCATCTTTTGGTTGAGTTCTATGTTTCAGCTGCTCCTTTCTCAGGATATCTAGAACGTTGGTGATCTTTTGTACTAATATTATTAATTATTTGTAATGATTCACCAATATCATCGACTGCTATCACATGGGCCTCAGGAAACCATTGAGAACTTCTGGAGATCTCATGTGGACATTTATTGCCGTATATCAGAATGTATAGAAAAACACCAAGAACATTCCTGGGTCTACCATAGAGTTTAACCAACTCTTTTCAGTACATAGCCTACCAATCGACAAAATTCGAATGGAAATAATTGAGTACTATCATGTCGGACTTTTTCATCAGAAAAAAAGATAATCCAAATGTAAATGGAACATTTTTAGGGATTTATCCTGTTGTCAACGACTCTGATGATGTCACTGGGAGCACCATGCTCGCATCAGCGTGTTCTGTCACTACAAAGTTGCACCATATAATGCTCAATAAACTACAATAGCTTTTTTTCAATTTCTTTAATAACACTAATTCTTAACTATTTCCACTGAACACTGATGTGGAGACCCACACTTCGTCAAACCTGTTTTTTTTCATAACATGAAAACTGGAAGAGAAAAACCTACCAAGCACAACATAGCAGAGAATAATGCATTATTGGATTGTATACTCTGTCAATTTTGCCATCCTATATACTTTTATACGAACACATATACATATAAACAAAGACATGCACACACACACATATGTATATACGGTAAAAATTGATGATCCAAACAATTTTTACATAGTGCCATTATAAAAAAAAGTATTAGAAAAAAACACTGGAGAATTTATCAAACAAACTGACAGACAGGGTTAATATCTTCCTCTGTACAAGTGAACAGATTTCCTGTTTCATATAAAAGCATTATGATTGCAGTGTTCCAATCATCTAGAACTTTACTTTGTTTTACGCACAAGTTGAAGAGGACTACCAGTTTCCGAGTGTAGCTGGTCCATGGTGATGTTGTCTAGTCCACGGGGCCTTTCCTTTCTTCGTCTGTTTGATGGCCTGTTTCACCTGGGGCACCTGGGAAGTCTTCGACTTGATTGCCTATCCTGTTCTTTGTTTTGTCTTCATTTGAATAAATAGGATTTTTTGTTTATTTCTTTGGCCTCTTCGACCATTCTGTCTCAGTGTGTTGTTAGGTCTCCATTTGCTGGTTATTTGCTTCCGTCCTAAATTGAGACTCCAACATTCTTTTAAGCTTACTCAACTGTATATACAATATTTCCACAAGAATCATCACAAACCGAATCATAAAAACTGAGCACAAGAGCCAGTTGGCTTTAGAAGAAGCTACTCGACCATGGACCATATGCATTTGATAAATCAGCTGAAAGAAAATGCAGGTGGATATAAGGTACCAACCACTGCAGGATTTATCACTTCAAAAAGTCCCCCGACTCAGTGAAAATCCCTTAGGTCTCGGAGTCCATCACTCTACGAAAGGAAGTTCCAGTACAAGTTGAAATGCTGCCAAATATATACAGTCAAAGCAGCTGCTTTATCAGTCTACATAAAGATTTGGAGAACATTCAGTTGCAAAAAAAGAGTTAAGACAAGATGATAGAAGCTCACCCAAACACTTCACAGCCTTCCTTGTGATAATCTTCAGAAGACTAGACTCAGAAAATAAAGTAATCCAAATACATAGCGAATATCTGTGCAACTTTACATTTGCAGACAACATTGCTCTTTTTGCATTATACGACCCAAAACTAATGTTAGACAAACTAAATGAAGAGAGGAAGAAAGTTGGTTAACACATGAACTTCAGCAAGACTAGGATTATGTTCAACAACCACATCAGGAAAAAAAGAACACAGAGATCAAAATTGAGGACAACGGACTGGAGAAAAAAGACAACTATATCTGCCTAGGACAACAAATCTCAACAAAACCCTCAAAAGAAGAAGAAATCAAGCGATGAATCACCCAAGGATGGCACGCCTTTGGCAGAGCAAGCTCAATACTCAAAAACAAGACAATGCCATTTATCCTGTTTGGAAGAGTAGACAACCAATGCATCTCCTCAATAATCACTTGAGGGGCTGAGACATGGAAACTAACCAAGAGATAGACCTGCAAATTGAGAACCATGCAACGCACATATGAAGGAGTTATACTTAACCTCACATGGAGAAACGACAATTCAGCACAATACATCCGAGAGAAGACAGGGGTCAGAACAACATAGAATCCATTGAAAAAATGGCAATGGGCTGGCCCTGTTGCAAGAATTGCAGACTACCGACGGGCATAGGGACTAACGACTTGTATACCCAGAGAACACATGTGAAACCGTGCCCGACAGAGTAATAGATGGAGAGACGAGCTTGACAAATTCAGTAAGTACTGGCTACGCGGCGTCCATGATAGAGAAGTGTGGCAAATAATGGGGAAGGTCTATGTCCAACGACATTAACAGACTGATGATGGAAATGGTTTCAGTGTCTATTGATGCTCTCCAAATAATCCGATGCTTTCGTCGGTATCATTTTCAATTTTCAATACCGGGATGAAGATGTATCTTCAATTTCATGGCAGAGTTTTATCTTGTCTAATGTTATTTTACGATTCAATACTACCGTTATATTTTGGCATTTGATGTTCGTTGTTCCTTTTTATCGGATGTTATTACTTTTCCAATGACGTCATTACGTAGAGTGTTGGCATTACAGAATCAGCTCCTTTCGGTTCGGGGGAGCTTTTCAATTATCAAATGTATTCAATTAGAATGAAAGATATACTGAAGAAGATATACTACCAAATTTCATACATAATCTTGAAAGCTTTACAGCGTAGACGCAGAACGTTGGGAAAATTTTTTTTTCTCTTTGTCACTTCAGTCACTAATTCCTCAGTATCCGTCAACGAAAGTTGCTTCAATGTTTTCCTGTGTTGTGCATATAACTTGTTAATATTCAACAATGAGTAAATATTCTTTCTTTCTCTATCTCTCTCTCTCTCTCTCTCTCTATATATATATATATATATATATATATATATATATATATATACATATATGTATGTATATATATATATATATATATATATATATATATATATGACATTTCTCCCATTTATCCGACGTTTAAAACAGTAAAACCTTCCAGAATATACATATATATATATATATATATATATATATAAATATATATATATATATATATACACATATATATATATATACATACATACATATATATATATATATATATATATATATATATATATATACATATATATATATATATATATATATATATATATATGTATGTATGTATGTATGTGTGTGAGTGATTATGTAATATGTAGGATTCATTTGGCGTAAACACCATAAACATGATAAACAATTCAAAAAAATGGAGGCAGTGCTTGAATCGAACCAGTTTAACGTAGCCTTGCCCTTACCATTGAGTCAACCAGCTGCCAGTTGTGCTGACATCCAAATATTTATCTTAACTCCGAATCCTCATTTTCTTCATTTACGGTCTCTATCTGCTCTATTTGTTCTTTTCAGCGCAGACCATTGTATCGATAAGAAATGGGATGTGATCCGACAGAAACGATTATAGATTGCTTCTCATATCATATTGAAACTCTATTTGAAATGATATTCCGTTATTACAGGTTTAATTTATCATTTGGCCTAAACAACGTTGATAGAATATATACACAAATACGTATGTGTGTGTATGTGTGTGTAAGTGTGTATGTGTGTGTGTGCGCATGTGTGTGTGTGTGTGTGTGTTTACCAAAATATTGCAATCTT
>OY735226.1:49511579-49514079 GCA_963457665.1 Thysanoteuthis rhombus | reverse complement strand
ACGAATACGCAAATAACCATGCATATACGTGGTCATATAAAGAATTGAGCCTTTTGCCATCTCTGATGGCTATGTTGGTTCAATGGTAATATTAGTCCGAACATTTCTTTTTGTAATACATATCTTTTGTCTAAGAACTTTGGGAAAGTATTGTCAGATTCCGAATGTTCTGAAATCCATGAAATAGAAATATTGAGATCTTGCAGTCTCAATTATCGTATGGAAATTGCAGGATATGAATCGCTTGGATACACTCATCATTGCGCATATGTATATAAAAAATGATATGGTGATTTTACGTACATGTTTAAGTGCACAAACCTTTTTCTGCTTGAATGGGCACGTGTATGATCTTATTGATGAACCGTTGTTTATTCAAAATATCCAATTATATGTATTTCTTGACCATACTTCCCCTCAGAGGTGTTGCAGAATGAATAAATTAATCCATTGATAGCTAGCTAGAATAGATAGGAGAACAGAGATGTATTGAACTTTTTAGTCTAGTGATTTTTAAAAATGAAATAAAAATGTTTGAATGTGTTCCTATCGATAGGCAAAACAGTTAAGGGTCATGTTATGATCAGGGACAAGTGTAAATTGATATAGAATCACACAGATAGTGAGTGTGTGGGCTTGTGTGTGTGTGTGTGTGTGATATTGTTAACGAGTGTTAAATTCGAAACAATGGGATAACAAAGGTCAAGTCAGCTGCTTATGCTCTTATATAGCAGTCCATAAGATCAGAAAAACTTCCTCAAATTCCGAGATGGCGTTTTTGGTAGACTATTTGATATAAAAGGCCAAAACCAACTCTTGAAGCCCTATCAGAGGCTGAAAACAAAATAATTCTGAGTTCCTTCTTGGTTTGTATAAATTTAAAATATAACAAAGCTTTATAAATTAAAAAGAATAGCTATTATCGCAGTTAGGATGGTTCGAAACTTTTCAGCTGATTTATTTTAATTACGTAGAGTGAACCTTTCAACAAAAGAACTCAATTCATGCCCACATGGTATACATCTATATGTGTTGCTTATTGAATAATTCACCTCCCATATTTTTGTGAAAGGTCGGAGTCTGGCTTGACTTTCATCTATACGAGACCCTGTGCTTGTGAAAGGTAGTTTTCTTCGGGTTTCTTATGGAGGGAATGGTTTTTATTTCATCCTTGGCTGTGCACCAGGTCCCAAATGTTTGACGGACAATTCGATGCCAGCGTTTACACAAATTCAACGAGCCATTACAATGTTTACATGAATAGGGACAGCTATATACCTACGCAGACGGGTACACATATAACATTATCTCGAGTGCAATTTGCAACCAATTTTATACTCCAGAGATGTATGGCATATGCATCTTATGTTTACCTAGGCATAGACAGATCTGTATGCATAGATGGACTTAAATGCATTTCTATCTATCTATCTATCCATCTATCTATCTATCTATTATTATTATTATTATTATTATTATTATTATTATTGAATCTCACACCAGTTGCCTGGTGGTAACCGCTGGAGTTTGAGTGACAGCAAGTCTCCTTAAGTCTCCAGCCCTCCTCCCCTAGTACTCATAGGTCGCAGTAATACAGTTCCACACCGGTTGCCCAGTGGTCATTGCTGAAGGCTGAGTGACAATAAGTCTCCTCAGGTCTTCAGCCAACATCTCTTCTCTCCTTCGACTATCATGCCAGTGCTGTGGTTCATATTCCTGCTTTCATCCCCCATCCTTTGTTAGGTCACTGCTAACAATTAGTGTTGCATTCTTTATATTTCTAGCACTTTTCTCAGTATCCGTGCAGTTCCTAGCAGTGTTGTGGTCTGTACAGTCTCAATCCTTCCCTCTCTCACGATCTCCTCTAGTTTCACCCTCAGTGTCTTTTGGACAGTTCCTAGTGCGCCCACTATGATTGGCACTACCCTGGCTTTCATGTTGCACATCCTTTTCATTTCTCTCGCTAGATTCTGGTATTTTTCCCGTTTTTCATTATCCTTATTATTATGATTATTATTACTATTATTAGTATTATTATTGTGATAATATGGATATTACCCCCAATGAGAGTAGTTAATTGTCATTTTAAAGCATAGTATTGATCAGTTAAACAAGAGAAGATAAGCGTATTCCTGTGTAGAACAGTACCTGGTTTAGATTCCTATTTAATATGTTCACATGTATTGACGGATGGAAGATTCTGTCCTTAAGGTGTATGTTTCACAAAGACTGTAACAAGTCCTGTAACAATCGAGATTTTTTTTTACAGTCGAATGAACTGTACAATAATCCCCTCAGTTATTATATGCATGGATTCATGACTGTCATAATCCCCTGAGTATTTTCAGTCCCTATTATTTAGATGAATAAAACCCCAACTAATCTACGCTGAATCTTCATAAAAGTTTACCCAATACGTGACACTGCAATTAACACTGAGAAGACGTATTGCTATATTCACTATGACTCTTTGATTCGTTTATTTGATTAGTCATTGAAT
>OY735226.1:49504079-49506579 GCA_963457665.1 Thysanoteuthis rhombus | reverse complement strand
TCTATATATACATATATATATACACACACACATATATATATATATATATACATATACATATATGTATATGTATGTGTGTGTGAGTGCGTGCGTATACGTGTGAGTGAACACAAATTAAACCACACACATACATCCGAAAGAACATGAATATCTATCTGACTTTTGACCAAATGCTATTTTGAGAAAGAATTTGTAATAAGTCCTCTATCTTGGTCCCACATGATTTCCCTAATGTAATCGGAATATTTTTACTTTTAAAAACCAGTTAGATCTTTTATCAATAATCTCAACACTCAGATCGTTAGGAAAATTGAACTCGTAATAACTGTATATTGATATTAAGTAATTTCAATTATCCATACGATTGCAAGTCATAATTGAAACAAGAACAGGTCACCAACTGGCTTCCTAATAGCGAACCAGATTCACAGAAACCGAATAACTTAGTGGGCCGATACCTCTGCCAACGGCATTTACAAGGGGAAATTGACCTTGAATTCGATCATGACTTTTGTGATTTAACGCCAATTTTTCAACAGAATTATATGAAATACCCATTGAGAAACCCAGGAAATACCGTTGGGGCAAATATGAGTTTATGAGTAAATGTATGAAGAAGAAACTAAGAAAATATATGGAATTCAGTGACAAGTATCAAATATTGTGTGAATAGACTGACGGGTAGATGGAAAGACGAAAAGAGAGAAAGAAAGTGTGACCAAATATATATATATATATATGTGTGTGTGTGTGTGTGTGTGTGTGTATAAATAAACACTATTACTAAAGCCTGAAGGCAATGTCTTTCAGTCTCGATGGCATCTAGCAAAATAGGAAATACGTTTATTTTATCCCGGCCGCTTACCAAATTTAAAAAGAGAATTAATAAGACGAAAACATTTTAGCAGTTGATAGCCAAAAAAAACATTTACATCAGCACACTCATTTACCTTCTCCCTATCACTCATCCTTTCATTCGCCCCTTTAGTTGGTCCCTTAAAAAAAACTATTGATTAAACCATTAGATCCGTAACAATGTGGTGGAAGTAGGACAGACATATGCCCTATATTAGCACGACATACAGCAAGGGAGTTACGGCACCCTATCACGCTGTGACACACAATTGGAAAACTGTCGCTTGAGAAGAATAACCCAACAACTAAAGAGGGTGCTAGTTTAATATATTGAAAGAGGAAACTCTTTGTAAAATTGCCATACCATGTAACATATGAATTATTTATAAATTCTCGTAGATCTGGAATATCACAGCTGGAATGACGACAAGAATATTTTTGTGCATAACAACTGAATTTACAAAAAACAACAAAAACGATTTGTCTATATTCCAAATTCCATCCTTGAGGGATTTTCTCATCACATGCTGATAAAATAGCTCGCCAAATCTTATACGTGTGATATTCATTCGATATGTTTTATTTATTAATAGGATGCTAATATTATGCGTAAATCAGGGAAATATTAGCAAACATTATGTAGTGACAATGGAATTTCGAAACAACGCCGAACACTCTTCGAATCTATCGACATACTCACACATGAATTAGACAAGGGATGATCCTCTTTTTCGATTGTAAGATAGATATCGTTCATGATGATAAATGTTATCCTTTTTTTTCATCGGAAAGGAAAATTGTCCGTACATTGCTTTCTTCTTTTTCTTCTTCTTCTTCTTCTTCTTCTTCTTCTTCTTCTTCTTCTTTTCCACTAATGTTACTTCCTATTATTATCATTAATGATAGTAGGACTAGTATTTGCAATTTTAGTAGTAGTAGTAGTAGTAGTAGTAGTAGAAGCAGCAGCAGCAGTAGTAGTAGTAGTAGTAGTATTTAATGTTGTTGTGTATTTCATGTGTCACTCACGATCTTATAATTAATGTAAACACAGCTTTATCAAAATCTTTGTCGGTCGCATGATTCATCACACTAGTCTTAATATTTTTACCGTCCGGTGTTTCAGTTGTTTTTGCCATTGATATCAGTAATTTCCATGAAAATGTTAATTATTCCAGTGTTGCTTCTTTTTTAAAAAAAATCAACAGTATTATTTCCATCAACCTCTTGATGATAATCATTGCAAAAGCCCGATTGACATTATCACAACTGATGTCATCAAGGTGGCCGTTGTCTGTAGATGGAAATTGCCGTCCGTGAAGTTTTATGGCACACGCAATAAATTTCTGTTTTATTGTGATGGATGTTAATTCAACATTATCGATGATTCAGGGCTTTTATCTTTCAATGGATAACTATGATACTTGTCCCTTCACGCAGTTAATGGGTTAAAATCGTCATCATCGTTGTTGTTGATGTTCTTACGGTTTCACTGCAATTCGCTGATTAAAGCAATACCGACCGAACCCTTTCTGCAAATCTCACTGTTGCAAACATTTTTTTCTCATAATGTCGATTCATTCCTTCCTCACAACATTTGCAGCTTGTCAAAAATACTTTTTTCTCAAAAAAGAGATCTTGAAAAGTA
>OY735226.1:49479079-49499079 GCA_963457665.1 Thysanoteuthis rhombus | reverse complement strand
TCAGCTCTAACTTCCGGAATACAAAACGCACCGTCTTGCAAGATATATCCCTGGAAAGCCAATACCATTTATTTTCAAACAACATATGTATATACTCACTAGAAGATAATTCAACCACGCGAAATGATGTGATTGTATTCTTGAAATTCCCCTGAAAAATGCCACGTAACTTGCTTTACATTTTTTCCTGTAACTTCTCATGCCAGACAGATACGGATTGTACGAATTAAAAATTATTTTCATGGTAAAATTAAGTGTATATTTGATCTCTTAATATCCAAAAACACTGATTGAACCTTTTGAATTATCCAGATGAGTCAATTGGAAGATCCAATTTGGGATTTTTTATTTGTAATAGCCATTTTTTTATGCTAATCGCATAGTCTCTCCCCGATTTTTTTCTTGGGAACTTTTTTGGGTCGGGGTGGGGGTTGTGGGTTCACAGGAGACCCCGTTTGGCCCCCGAACTACTTCACCAAAAAGTATGGCATACCCGGAAAAATACTCCTAACCACCCAGACTAAACACACTCATTGATCTCCGTTTACCATAGCATCTCCAAATACCCACATGTATACCATTTTGAAAATGCTAACCCCAATTTCTCCAGCCGTGGATGTACTTACTTCCATCAAATCCCGGTTCAAGAAAAAGGGTTTTTGCTTTCCTCAAATCTTGAAATATCGTCTATATGTGGAAGATCCAGATCAAAGCTGTTGTCTTGATCAGTGCTTCTTATAGAGATTGATGGTTCATCCAAGGCCAAACAAAATTTAATTTCTGGGAAATTGAACCTAAAAAAATGAATGGAAAAACATCTTAGTCATTGATGCGAAAAATGTAACTTTGATTTATGTAAACTAGAAATTTCCAATAAGTTTTCAGTTCTTTATGCGTTTATCGCTTCAAATATTCTATATGTATTATTCTATGATGTTCACAAGGTTGGTTACAATAGCTCAGAGAATTCTCATCTGATATATATATATATATATATATATATATATATATATATATATATATATATATATATATATATATATACAGAAAATGCACATCTTGCATAAATGAATCTTCCCAGCCCACGTATGTACCAAACCAATTAACTAAAAAGATTATGTCTGCTTGTTTAAATTTTTCGTGTCCAGGACTGCTGGCAGACGGAGTAAAATTGTTGGGTGAGGAGAGGAGAATCAGAAAACTATTTGGTTGGTTGATCTGGCATGCCCTTGGTTGGACTACGTTGATTCAGTAATACATTATACAGTCTCCATAAAATGATTTCATCTTGAAAAATACTTACCCATCACATCTCTCTTGTTACGAGCTTGGTAAGGGATAAACGGACTTTTGTAATAGAGATTTTTGTGTGAATGACCCCGGAAAAGTTTGACAAGATTAATGTAAATTGAAGAGCCAGATCAACGAATACGTGGTATGTCAAATTCCAGTTTAGGGTCTTTGATTTCATACCATTACAAAAAGACCTGGAAAAATACTTGCCAACATTTGGGGAATTTTTTACTGTCCCATCACAGCAAAATATGACACAAGGTCGGGGGTTTACGTGGGGAAAATAAGTATCGCGTAAAGAAAATGTCTCCAGCCAACGCAGCTTTGGTTTGCTAAGCAACCAAAGCAATCTCCGTCACGAAAGTGACAGGACTGGCCCGACCTGTTCCGTTAAGTGCAATGGAACAGTGCTATCCCGGGGTTCTATATGTCCCTCAGCTGGGCCGAGTAATGAAAGGGAACTGGAAGGTTCCCAATGTGTGTAGCAAAGTGTAGCCTAAGTAAAACCCCATTAGCTAACGCATTGCACCGGTGCATTCAGTCCTTGACACACTCCCTCTCTGGCCCACTCAGCAGGCAAATGTCAGTACCGGCTCCTCGGGATCTGCCGAAAAAAGCCAGAAAAAAGAGGATCTGTTTATTCGCTGCCCCACCACAGCATAATTTGACACAGGGTCGAGCTTAACGTGGGAAGAATAGAAACCAACCTTCCAAAAATGGCCCCATCCGACATGACTTTGATTGCAAAGTGACTGTAGAAGCTAAATCAACCTCTATCACGAAAGTGTCCACTTTGGGACCTACTCCTCTAAGTGCAATGGAGCAATGCTTCCCCAGGGCAACAGACCCCTCGCAGCTGGGCTGAGTAATAATAGGAGAGCCCAAGGACAAGTCCAAAGGCCTTCAATGCGCTTAGCAATACGTAGCCGACAAAGCCAGAAAAGGGGTGTTTATATACAAATAAGTAAAACTCACATATACATACGATAATTTGAACTACTGATTGACTGAATGCTTGGAAACTGATTTTCTCACTGAACTAAATAGACAAGATTTAGATATGAACGAATATTCATCATACAGGAATATGAGGGCTTATTTCATCGTAATGAATGATTACATTTATTCAGGAATATGAACATATTTCCATGATTTTAAAAATTATGTATGAAATACTAAAGTTGCAGTAATCGTTTTTCGTTGGATGAGAAACTGAAGTGGAGTCTGATGTTGCAACGACCAGTCTTGTTACACTTTGTTAATGCCTTGCTGCAGATCTTTTCTAATTTTAGAAATAATGGTTTCAGTTCAAAAAGAAGACCCTTTCCAGTCGAAAATATCAACTGAAAGATTACAAGAGACGTCCAACCAAGCAAACGCTCAGAAAATTGCGATTAAAAATAACAACTATATATCAAAAGATTTCACAAAAGTATAACAAAAAAAAATAAAATAAAATGAAATAAAAACAAAAGAGAAGAGTAAAAAAAGAAGAAGGAATAACAATAAAGTTAGAGGGAGGGAGAAGAATGTGAAGTTCTGGAGAGAAGCAACTCAAAGTTCAGCGAATCAGAGAAAAGATCACGCGCAGCCCGTTTTAAGGCATCCAAATCCGTTCAGCCGAGATGCGTTAGGCGAGAAGGTCAGCTCTAATGAGAAAAGATCGAAATAGGTTGAAGTCCCTTGCCGACTTTTACTGCCAAACGCCTGCATCAAACTTTCATTTACGACTTTTCGATGGGAAAAATTCACGACATATAAAATTGAATAAAACAGAGAGAGAAAATAGACGATTTGATACCCAAGGGGAAGAAAATCGAAAATTAAGTTACAAATGTAATCCACAGAAATATATATATATATATATATATATATATATATATATATATATATATATATATATATATATATATATATGTATGTATATATATATATATATGTTCAAACAAACACACACATGCTAGATGATTAAAACCCAATGCTAAGTATGCCCAGATGAGGAAAAAGAGTTTTCTCACCTTCAATAAAGAAAATATGGAAAAACAAAATAAAGACAGACCTTTTAGATAGAATGAAATAAGTAGCTGCGAAGTGTCAGCATTGCTCAAAATATCACGAAATAAAAAAAGATATTCCAACATCCTACGTACAGATGTACAAAAAAAGCCATCATAGCAATCTTATTCTGGTTGTTATAAGTCGTTGCAGTATTGCAAGTAGTAGTAGTAGTAGTAGTAGTAGTAGTAGTAGTAGTATACCCCAAGCATCATGAGCACAATGTAATCACCTTCACAAAATTATCTCAGATGTATAGATCCTAACCGACAAAAGATAATAAGGGAATTTAATATAAACCATCAAGGTCATGCAAAACTGAACCCCTACACTGGGGGAGCAGATAGAAGTAGGAATATGTATTCCCTTGAACCAAACCCATCAATTAAGCTGAAGAATCAACAACACTCTGATAAAAAAAATCAGATTGAGTTTAAGAGAAGGAGTATGAAAAAATTCACGGAATTTTAAGAAGATAGGCAGGAATCCATATCTCCTACGGGTGATGAAATTAAAACAGAGATCAACAAATAAACCAAAAGATATGAAAAATGTATAGAAAATAAAAATTGAATTCGAATTTTTCTCAACCACAAAATAAAACCCCAGAATGTCCTCAATGAGGATCTGAATAAATCAAATTAATCGCCAGAAATGACCAAAAATGGCAGAAACGTAAACATGTTCGTGTAGCAAATCCATTATTTCACCATGTTTGAAACTGTGCTTCAAGTTACATTAATTAGGAAAGTATAGAACATTTTATGAAAGAAAACAAGGAAACATCTGATTCTGAATAACTTATTCACACTTTGATATATATATATATATATATATATATATATATATATATATATATATATATATATATATATATATATGATCTCGAGGAACGCAAAATATGGGAACTAGTGTGACCATACAGGACGGGGACTGTGAGCAGAAACACCTCGAGCCTGCATGATGAGGTTTAGTGGGACTTGGTGAACTAT
This sequence comes from Thysanoteuthis rhombus, assembly GCA_963457665.1. NCBI lineage: Eukaryota > Metazoa > Mollusca > Cephalopoda > Oegopsida > Thysanoteuthidae > Thysanoteuthis > Thysanoteuthis major. The sequence continues at coordinate 49,494,739 of OY735226.1, read as the reverse complement.
ATCAAGCTGACGTTAAGAAAAATTGTTGTATGTAAATTTAATTGATTAAATAAGGATCATTGCCTTTCAGCATTGTAGTAACTTTAAATGAAACAAACATATAAATATTCAGTTCAACACTGCTGCGCAATATCATGATCAGAAACAGGAAGCTATAATCTTAAATTATGTACAAGTCAGGATGCAAAAGATGGATTTATATATACAAGAAGAGGAATATGGGAAGAAGCAAAGGTTCTAGCAGATTTAAAGGTTCATGTTCTATTGAATTGTCACTCGCTGTACTATGCAGCCAATGCAACCTCCTGGTAATCATTTATTGTTCTGATTCGCAGAACTTAACCTAATCAAGAGACCGACCCTCAAACTGCAAACTATGCCACATGCACACAAGAGGAATTTGATCATATCCAATGGAAAGACAAGACAGTATAGTACTTTTGGGGGAAACAAGCAGGAGTCCTACTCATCATAAAAAACATTAGGAAACTCAAATGGAATAGGACTTGCTATAATACAAGAATTTCAAGAGAACTGATGGACATCATGACTTACAACATGGATCCCCAGGGATCACATGCAGAACCGAAGCTGCCAGGATATGAGATGGCCAGAGGAACTGGACATGTTCCAAAAATATTGGCTCTGTGATGCCAACCATGAAAAAATATGGCAAATCCTGTAAACGGTCTATGTTTAACAATGGACGATAAAAAACTATCCATTCTCAATGTGGGAAGTAGGGGGTCTTTAGCTTTATTTTGGATTGACTATATTTGGATGTTTTCTTTCTATGTTATTTGAAAGCTTCTTTGGCAAATGAGGAAATATGTGATAAAATCCTTATCTTTTTCCAAAAATCCAGTATTTTGAAATCAATGTAGATTCTATACATTTTTTTGTTCTATTAGTTCCTAACCAAAATTGCTGCCCATTTCGTTTCGATGGTTGACAGAGTTACTGAGTCAGCCATCCAACTTAAGAGTTTCTCGAATGTCAGTAAATGCATTTTTTCCAAAGATCTTGAGATCTCACCAATATATTTCCAGTTGCACTCATCACACTACAGCTCAAAATGTATCTTCCTTGTGTGACCTCTTGATGGTGTTTTCAATCAATTTAGAATATCGATTCAAAACCTGCATTTAAATCCTCGCAAAATTCAAAAATACGTTCCACTATATATATATATATATATATATATATATATATATATATGTGTGTGTGTGTGTGTGTGTGTGTGTGTGTGTGTGTGTGAGTGTGTGTGAACCCTGGTCTCATGCATTGTACGTATGTGTTCTTTTCATGTTCTTGTTGTGCAGACAATTATATTATAAAGGAGTTGATATTTGATCCTACTGAATAATAATGAATACGTTATTTGTATCAGGACTGATCACCTTTACAGGATGGACATGCCAAACGGCTGAGACAAAGTAAATTGATAAACAGTTGAAGAAAGTGGATGCTACTGGTTATCAAACATAGGTGTACTATTTACCGACTGAGCAGAAAAGTAAACTGGTGAATTGCAAACTCAAATAAAAGCTGGAAACCTTACCCTGTCTTTATCCCGTTCTCAATGGAGTATTTTGAAACTAATAGCATCTCTTCAGGGGAATGTAGTTACCTGCCCTTCAGTTTGAAGTTATCGAACACAAAACTTAATGTGGGACTTCATGTGTGGTTTCATATTTCCTATCTCATTTGGATGTGCATTTTATATAACTCAGTTTTCCGGAGGAGATGCTATCAGCATTTAGATACCGTACTGTGAATTGTTCTACACACACACACACACACACACACACACACACACATATATATATATATATATGTGTGTATATATGTGCGTGTGTGTGAGTGTGTGCTTTTGTGCGTGTGTGTGTGTGTACTTATGTGCGTGTGTGTCTGGGGAATATCAACATTTCCTTCCTAATGCACTTATGTTGGTGACGAGAGTGTTGAACTCGACATGTTGATATTCATAATGAAATATATCGTTTTAACGTTTTTACATCTTGATAGCTCAGTTCACTGCGTTAAATATGGAACACTTGAATTGAATATCCATGGAGGATCGAATTTTCTTTTATTTTTGTGTATTCTCACCAATTAAAAATACATAATGAAATATATATTTACACACACATACGCACACACACAAACTATATATATATATATATATATATATATATATATATATATATATATATATATATATATATATATATATATGTGTGTATATATATATATATATATATATATATATATATATATATATATCTACAAACGATTCTTACTCTTTGTCACCCTTATAGCTTCAAAAATATTATTAATATCATTAACAGATGCATGTTTGAGTTGTTGTTTTTTTTTCTTGCTAATTTCAAAATATTGTTGTAATTTTCTTGATTATTTTGCAAAAAGTGCCAATTGGGCTAAACTGTATTCTTGAGCAATTACTCTCCATCGATGGAGTTTCCAGAATAGACTCAACGCATATTTAATTACTTCCTTGAATTAAAAGTGTTTATATGCACTAAAAGTCTCCAGACTCGAAGTTTTTTTTCTTTCTGTTTACTCAAGTGTCATGTCTGCCAAGTTGGTATAAATATGTGTTTTACGAATTTCGCAAATATGTTCTGGTACAACAATAAATAGAAACTGTCGATCAACTAAAGTATTTTAGAAAATATGCCGCTTTGGGGTGATCAATTAATGAATTGGAATAAGGGTTGATCAATGAATTAGTTAGTTCTTTTGCTTTTCTATCATTAAAAAAGCAGAACTTTCAAAAAATAAATAAGCGTAAATGCTGCAGGACAAGAATAAGGTGTCGATCTGGCATAAACTTACATTGCGAAAAATCCACCTGATTAGGGAAATTTAAATGAAAATTGATTTTTTTTATAACATAATAAAGGGTAAATGTCTACATTTTAAACCCTTTAACTCTATAGGTAAGGCCTGGACACGTGATATATACACAGCCAGCCGGCCGGCCCGATAAACTTGAAAACTGAGTACACCTATGTTGATTTTGACAGATCAAGTGTGCTGTTTACAATATCAATAGTTGAACCAAAATATATGCAGCAATTCTGATTAGAGAACGACAGGAATAAAAAAAAAATCTGCATGATTCATATGTACGTACAAATATGAACATTCCTAATTTTCGTATACAAACTTGTAGATATATATGCATAAACGAGGATGGACCAATAATTCCATCCGTTAACACAGTTGTATTTTTTGTGAAAATTCTACATAATAATAGGCTCACCTATATGATCCGTTAGGAATTGTTGGATGAAGAGCATTAATCAAAAAAGAGATTACGTTGAAAAGTGAATAATTGTGGGCAGGATAAATACCTTCTAATATCACTAAAATATCGACGTACATATGTATTTCTCTTACAAACCATTTCTAGATAATGCAATTTTCTAAGACATTCAAACAAGACAATGATATGATATGAAAAAAAGGGTCCTGTGCAGACCTCAGATTAGGCACTAGAACTAGGATCACTCACACTTCGTGTCTGATATACTAGTCTATTTGTGTATGTATAAAATTCAGAATAATTGAAGGCGTAAAAATTGATTCGTATTGCAATGTGTACAAGCTAAAGACGACCAACCATTACATCCATCTGTATAAAATGGATCTCTCTTTCTTTATCCCTCCCCCTCTCTCTCTGTCTCTATCTCCCTCTCTCTATCTATCTGTCTATCTATTTATATATCACTATATATATGCCAAGTGGCAAGTTCTCCATTTAAGCACTGGAGGTAATTTTGAATCGGGTTCTACTATGTTGTCTCAAGTTTTATCCTTTTTCCATTACGTTTTAGGTGAATAATTTATATTTCATATGTTTGGTACACAAACACTTAAAAATAACAATGACTGCTAAGGAACGAAAAGAAAGGTTTTCAAAGAAGTTGCATGGTGCAATCAGATTCCTGCAGGACATAACAAATGTGAATACCTGAGTATCTACTGACATAACAGCTCATAAAAGTACAATTTCTTCCTTCAGATGAAAATGCGTTGGTGGATATTACCAGGCTAGCACTAAAGTTCTCACCTATAACGTGGGAACATGCGTATTTGCTATCGTAGGGCCATGACTCATAAATCCAGATATCAGTTCAGATAATCTCAGTTGAAATCAAATTTTGGAATATGATTTACAAGTGCCTTGCCATTCTTTCTTCTTTGAGATAGTTTTTGCAAAATCCGCATGGCTATTTCTAAGTTAGCTTTTTTTTAGAGAGGTAACTCGAAATATGCCATTTTGAAACCACCCAAGGTAATAAATATTCTGTTTGGTATGACGTGGAACGATATCCAGCAAGTTGTATTTCAAAGCTTCTAAAATTAACTGAGAAATTTTAATTACAGGAAAAAACAGAGGTTTTTTTTTTCGTTCGTTGAAAGATCTCTGATTTTTTCGTTTTGTTGGTTTATAGTTGATTTGGGGCGGACGAATGAGGGATTGGGGATTGGGTGGGATTTTTCTTCAGTTGTCGAGTGTTGGGTCATGACCTTTTAAAGAATTTCCGTGGAAATGTTGTAGAGGAAAAATCAATGAAATTGAATCTGACCGATGGCTTTAATTGCTTCTGTTTATACGGTATCACCAGCTTCTTTTTTTCTTTCTTTATCTGTTACGTCCTTCTTCTTCTTCTTCTTCTTCTTCTTCTTCTTCTTCTTCTTCTTCTTCTTCTTCTTCTTCTTCTTCTTCTTCTTCTTCTTCTTCTTCTTCTTCTTCTTCTTCTTCTTCTTCTTCTTCTTCTTCTTCTTCTTCTTCTTCTTCTTCTTCTTCTTCTTCTTCTTCTTCTTCTTCTTCTTCTTCTTCTTCTTCTTCTTCTTCTTCTATGCCTCCGTTTTCTTTTCCCACTCTCTATACTGCCTTACCATTTCACCTCACTTCGTACATCCCTCATTGAAAATCCTTCCATGTGTAATACTCTACCTTCTACCCATTATTTATGGTTGTCTTTCTCTTATCTTTCCTCATCACTTCTTTCATCTCTCACTCTTTCTTTATTACCTTCTTTGTTTCATTTTTTTCTTTATTCCAACTAAAAATATTATTCTTGCGTTTTTGCACGAAATGCTTGTATCGACCAGTTGGCTCTTGGCACGTCTCCCGCCTTTTCTTTTCAAATATTGACAATGATGGTGATGATTATGATGATGATGATGATATATGTAAAATCAAAACTGCCTTCAGTACTACTACAACTACTACTACTCTTTCCTGACTACTACTACTACTACAAATACTACTACTCTTCCCCTACAACAACTACTACTACTACTACCGCTAATGATAATAGTGGAAATTGTCATCCAGAATTTAAAAAAACGACGAGACAGTACAAACCATCGTGCTCATGTGGATTGTAATAAAGGGCTGGATACTTGAGGAGACTTACTGTCAGCCTCCAGGAACAGTCATCGGGCAACTGATATGAAAATGCAAACCACAACACTGCCACGCATTGAGGGTGTTTAGATGGAGGGGTGGAGAACCAAGAAGACTTGCTGTCACTCTTTCACTGGTGTGAGAATGGTCATAGTAATAATTACAAAAGTCATACTGGTGTGAAAGTACGAACTGCTACTAATAAATATGACAATACTTCGATCAAGATGTGATACAGCACCAGCAGCAGCAGGTTTAGCAGCCGTTGTAAGACATAGACCTCCCCCAAGATTTGCCACATATCCCCGTCGTGGGCGTTACAGAGCCAACACTTTCTCAACTTATCTAGTTGGTCACGCGATCTTATATTCTGTCAGCCCTAGATTCGTATTTATCCCTGGGGAGCCACGTCGTGATTCGTGAAATCCAGCAGTTGTCTGGTATTCTTGTAACTTGACTAGCCATGTGCCATTTGGGCATTCTTATAGATTGAATGATATATTCGAATCCTGTCGTTCCGTCTTGTAATCTCTGTGAGTTTGAGCATGATTCTCTCCCGTGCACGTTGGATTGTTCTGAGTTTAAAGGACAGTCGGTTTTGTTAGATACTAAGTTTCAGCTCCATAGAAGGATATTGGGAGTATTGGCTGCATCAAGTATCTATTCTGTGAAAACCGAAGACAGTGTTTTGAATTTGTGTAGATTTGAGATTAGATTAATCATTATGTGCTAATTTATTCTCAACGTTTCAGCTGTTGTACAATCTGGTCTTCTTCAGTGGTGTGCCAAAACGTTGTGACTATAACAACCAATAATAGGTTGACTACTTGGATAAATCAGTGCATAATGATCACAAGTTCTCATTCTATAAATTGAGACTGAACATTTGATATTGATATTTATTACTATTATCATTGCTTCTTTTTGGAATCCCTTCAATTGCTGATGTCATTCATTTATTGGCAAACTCCAGTGCAAAGAATTTTGCCTTGAACTCACGATCAACAAGTTGCTAGGAGACTGTCTTGCTGATTGATACTAAATGCACAAAATATATTTTAAAGGATGATTTATCATATAGATACAAAATTTATATATTTCCATAATTTTCCATTTGTTATATACATAAAATAGAAGTTGCAGTATTTATCTTCAGATGGAATAAGCATTGGAACAGAGAACAATCCTGTAACTATTATTGCCTCATCTTATTCCCACCATAATAAGCAGCATGACATCATTTATGTTGTTCTGATAGAGGCAGTAGTTGTCGTATTTTTATTCTTATCAACAATTATCTTGATTTCACAATAATTAACAAACTGAGTAGAATCAAACGTCTGCCAAGAGAATATTCATATCATTGAAACGCACTCTGAAATGATTCAGTCAGAGTAAATAATATACGAACTTGCTAATAGCTTTTTAATTGTTTAAAGGGGGCGATAACATGTTATATTCATCGCAGAATATATGGAGAAAGCTAATATGACAACAGAGATGAAACATTACTTTAAACGAACTTCGAACATTTTCAAGTACAGTACGTATTTCTTGTGTTAGATTATGGTTTATCTTATTTAGAGAATACAAGGTGATCGGAACAGAGAGTAAAACCATGCATCTTGCATTCAAATTAATCATTATATTAATATTGATGATATGTCCGTAATGGGGGTTGTATCCAGAGATACCTAGGATTCGCATTTGTGGATCACAAATTCGAAAATGCATTCGTTTCTCATACGTTGATTTAAATACCCAGACGCATATGGAGATGAGATAGGAAAACTTAACCAAAAGATTGACCCTCAAACTGAGAGCCATGCAACGTTCAAAAAGGGAATCCATATTCAATACCTCGTGGAGAGATGACAAGAGAGCACAGTGTATTATAGAGAAAAACTGTGATCAGATATTTCATAGAAACTATTAGAAAACTCCTATGCTGATGGGCTGGTCATTTTGCAAGAATGTTAGACAACTGCTTGACGTCACAACTCACAACAGGGATCCCCAGAGATAATATGGTAAACTTGCCAACCGAAAATAAAGTAACATGACGAATTAGTCAAGTGCAGAGGGTAATGGCTCAGCAACGCCCATGATGGAAAGATTTGAGGAATGTTGAGGAAGGTGTAGGTCAAACGACGGATGCTAAACAGCTGATGATAGGGATGAATCTAGGAGATGGTAAAATTGTAAATGATTATCGATTAAAATCATCTTGGAAATAATAACATTCATATATTTTCTCAGACCAACTTAACCTCTCCATGCTAAAGTCGAAACCATATAAGAGTGAACATTTAAGTAGCACATAAGTATTATGCGAAGGACAACATACTTATTTCAAAGGTTATCGATTGTGACTTATAACCTGGAGGGTTTTTAGTTAAGAATAGAAACCGTAGAATATCGCACAAGTCGGAAGCAAAATGGATATATTTTTGTTTCTTAACTGGAGAAAGAGAGGATAGAGTAATAACAGTTTGAGTGTATAAAGGCCAAATAACTGATGATCGAATCATGCAGCCCTTAAATGACCAACCGGACCAACCAGCCAAGTTGGCTACAAATTTTCCTCTAATTGCGCATCTATTGATGTGTGTGTGTGTGTGTGTTTTTCAACTTAGCACTCCAAGTCACGTTTAGATAATGTTCTTTTCCTTTCTTTTGATTACTTAGTTCTGGTTCACGCGAGGGCCACGTCGATTCATTTATTTGGAACAGATATTCTTAATTAGGTCGAAATAAAAACACCACAATAATTATTGATTCCTCTCATGAAGGAAACGTATGATTACTCCCAAGAGCGTATTCGGTTAATAATTCTTTCAGTCCTCATGGGAAGAATTTAGGATCTTGGACGGACAACCAAGGTGGACATTAAACCGAATCTTCATCCAAATAGAGCCTCCTTCGACATTGGTGAAATATAGTAAACGTCGTTAATGACGAACTCTTCCAATAAGTCAAGGAAATTACAACAGATCTGTAGAGTCAATAACGAATGAAGAGTGAAAATTTACGCGGACATTACCCAGATTCGGACATCAAAATCTGTGCCCTTCTTCAGAATGACTATACACGTCGATTCACAGTAAAATAAGATAAAGAGGAAATCATGTCATTCGTCTGAGAAGTTTTACTGCATTCTCTTAACTAAAGTGGCTTAGCACCTTTCATTTGTCAAATCACTGGAACACTTTCTCAGTTGTAAATCTTTTAAAAGCAGAGAAATGCTCGATTCTTCACAATTTGAATTCTTCAAGACAAGAATTCCAAATGTCGTGTGGCCAAGCTAGGTGGTTTTCATCCGGATCTTCAGAACACGTTTTTGCTCACATTTCTATTTTGATGATGATTGTAGAATCATTTTTGTGAAGTTGATGTAACTCTAAAAAGACAAATAGCAATTTCAGACATCTATATGGGAATACAACACACGGAATTTAGATAAAAGTATTGAAATAGGAAGCACTACCAAACATCTTAAAACAGTGAATAACAAATAGTCTTATCATACCTCGCATATCTCAATGGTATCATCAAAATCAGAAGTAATAAAGCAGAAAATCATACAGGATTCCAGTAAAACAAATTTGACTCGTCATAAAAAGAAGAGTTCACAACCAATGTAATCTACCGGATGTCACCAATGGAGCTCAAACATGGAACCTGACCAAAAGTTTGACCTTCATATTGAGAACCATGCAACGTGCACATGAAAGAATCATGATCAACCTCACGTGAAAACATCATAATACATCAAAGTATATTAGAGAAAGACGGGAGCCCGAGATATCTGGGAACAACTCAAATGGCAATCGGCTGGACATGTTCTGAAGTTGTCAGACAACTGCTGGACATCATGACTAGCAGCATCAATCTCCATAGATTACATGGGAAACCGGATGCCAACGGAATATAAGATGGTGGGACCAACTAGATAAGTTCTGAAAGTAATACCTCTGTGACGACCATGATAGAGAGATCTGGTGAATCTGAGAAACGTCTATGTCTAACGACGGATGATGATGATGATGATGATTCTCTCAACAATTTATGTTGGGTACATTTGAAACTTTTTTTTTTTAGCTCTGATCAAATGCAGCGTTACTCAGGACTGCCTGATATTTCAGGACACGTGAATTTCTCTGTAGGTTGAAGAGACCGCAAGACAGCACAGTACACCCAAGAAAAGACAAGAGTTAGGGACATCACAGAATCTATTAAAAATCTCAAATAGCGGTGGGCTGGCCATGTTGCAAGAATGGCAGACAATCGATGGACATCATGACTGACAACATGGATTCCCCGAGACCACATGCGCAACCGAAGCCGGCAAAATGTTAGATGGAGAGACGAGCTAGACAGGTTCAGGACGTACTGGTTCCGTGACACCCATGATAGAGAAGAGTGGCAAATCCTGGGGAAGGTCTATGTCCAACGACGGATGCTAAAAGACTGATGATGATGATGATAAAATTACTCTATGCATTAGTATCATATTTTTAATTTGCTATTTTTTAGCTATTTTTCCTTTCAAATTTCATACTGTATCTTATACAATTCGTATTTGTAGAGCTGAGATACAAATTGATTCGAATCAGTTCAAAAAGTACATGTTTGGGAAAGGCAAAACTTAGGGGTTTGCCTGCCTGCCATAACTGCTATGAATAATATTTTTTTCTATTTGTCGTATGGAGCAACAACTTTGAATTACATTCTTGCTACTTTTCTGCCCGAATATTTCATATCTAAGTACAGAATTTTCAAAGAGCATATCATACATGTTTAATTTATTCCTATAAGATTTATCAAGAACGGCTGATCAAAAGAACCTTTAAACTTGACATTGCACTGTTTTGTGTGCTGATAGATATATTGCCAGCTGTGTAGTCATCGCACACACGCACACACTGTTCACTGATATTTCTTCCATTGCAGTTACGTTGTATATGCATGTTCGGTCGTGTTTCTGAGATCAGAATCAAGTGAAGTAACTTCGGATTTCGATTGAATAACAATCTCAAAATTCCAGCCTCCCCACTATTCAATAACTGTCCCTTCTCACCACCATACACGGATCATAATATAAGCAAAAACCTATGAACAAATAACTTATCTGCTCGTTAAAAAATAACGTTGAAACCATACATTACCATAAGACGTCTCTCTTTTTCTCTTCCTCTCCATCACCGATATTCATTGCTTTATTATCATTGTTTCTCTTTCCTCATCTTTTTCCAACTTGATTGTTATATTTATTCAATCTGGGCAAATTATCTGCTTCTCAAAAATATGTATGTCTAACTTAACTTGAATTTTTATGCTATGTCAACACCTTCACTCAATTTTGTTCTTTGGTCCATTGAAAATATTAAAAAATGCACAGGTGAAAGGGGTCGGGCTTTATGATGCATGGATCAAAGTAAAAAAATTCTGTCCGCCGTACCAAATTACAATTCTCAATTATTTCGGTTACCACTCTGCTGTGTTGACAATTCAAATATTTTATAAATAAATATTTATATCCATGATTCAAAGTAAAAAAAAAGTTAGTTTATAGTTCTATTTATGCTTATTAAAATTCACAAGAACAGCTGATTGAGAATTAAGAAATTCGACACAGCACTATTTTGTATCAATATATATATATATATATATATATATATATATATATATATATATATATATATATATATATATATATATATATATACATACATACACACACGCACGCACGCACGCACGCACACACACACACACACACACACACACATATATATATATATATATATAAATATATATATAAAAATTTGATGTAATCATCTTCTATCGACATTGAAGTTAGAGTCGAGTTTGACCCAGCAGCAGTCAGTCTTGTCTTTTAGACGTATTGTTTGTCTCTTTTTTTTTTGGTTTGTTTTCAGTTTCGCCCAACCCACAAGGCAAACGTGTTAAATTTCGGGCAAATCAGTGTAATTCAGACAAAACTACGAAAAAATTCAGGCCTTTGTCGCCTCCTGTTATAGAGGAAGTTATCATAGGCCCACGTCAGTGTAATCTTTTTCCCTGTTACCTCTCAGTTTACTCGTAATTCTCCTGTCTCAGGTGTCTCATTCTCCGTTCCTATTTTCAATTTCATTATTTTTCTGACCCCCCTCTCTCTCTCTCTTACACACTTTTACAATATTTTTGTCCACCTCATTATCAATACTCCTTTTCCTCTCTCAATGTCTTCGTTTTTGTTCTCCCCTCCAGTTATAGAAACTGTCAGCCAGAACTGTCACGAAAACTGTCAAGATATGTTTTCTTCAGTTTTCAAGTTGGTCTGGCTGACTTGTTGTGTACGTATCAAATCCTGATTTCTTTCTCATTATGTCCATAATAAAACGACTCTTCAAAGAAAAATCCCCGCCTGAAGGGGTCCTCAGTGGGGAATCAGTTACAATGCACGTTTAGGCTAAATTGATCCCTGCTTGTTTTTTATTGTTGTTTTTTCCTGATTCAGTCCCTCTAGCAATCACTGCACAAGAAAGACGACAGAAGGAATTTGTTCATTGAACATCCCTTTTCCCTATTTTTCCAATGATACTCTAAACACAGCATGCTGCCAAAAAGGTGTTTGTTACGTGACAGTTTCTATAAAATGAATATCCAGCCCTGTTCCCTATTCTCTTACTTCCCTCACTCTTTCTCCTCTTGAAATCATTTTCCGTTTCCGTTCAATTCTCACCTTTCGAACCTTCCATTTCATATCATCAGCCTTGACACCTAACCTGTTCAATAACCATTTTATCCAAACGCCTAGAAATATCAATCGTGCGCACCATTCAAGGTTTTCCATGACCGGTTGCATATTGATGTAATTAGGAACTCCCTGCATTTTTAATCAACTCCAATAGCAACAATCATATTCATTCAATCAAATTCCATAAATACCCCAACTGCACTGAAGAGTATTTACGGAAATATTGCTTCTCATGGGTTTTTCTTTTTACTCTCATATCAAGGAATTACTTCCGCCTAGTTCAATTTCCGCCATCCTTCATTTTTTTCTCATTTTCCCTCAAAGGATTTTGAGATTCTGGAATAGTTTACCATTTTATGTGTAGAATGTACAGAAGTATCGCTAATTTTAGGAATAACTCAGATGAATATATCATCTGGGATTTTAAAATGGATTCTCAAGGCAATTTTTGGATTTATCAGCTGAATTCAGGAAAATGAATTGATAGATAAAACGTACCTGGTAAATATTTCTTTGCACCGATAAGGCAGTATTTTTATAAGATTAATGCATGCTTTTTTTTCTTCAGATTAATGTGTATTTGAAGGCTCAATATGCGTTTTTAATGTAAATTGTGTACGGAGATAAAGGCATTTTATTAAATCAATAAATATTTTGAATTTTGTCATTTTCTTCACACATTTTCGGGTTTTTTTTTCCCTAAATCTTTTCTATTTTCCTTCATTCTGTGTCATTTCTCTTCATTTTCAATTGATAATAATTCGACAATCATGTTTTTTTCTCGTTTGTGTTCTCTTTCTTCATTTTGGGTTTTGTTCAATTTTCCTCCTTTATCTCCCTTGTATTCACGTCATTTTTTAAAAATTCAATTTGATTCTTTTTACTTTCGACTTTTTCTCTCTTCTTTTCCCACTTCTTTTTTCAGAGTTTTTCTCCTGTGGATGTGCGACTGTCGTAGCAGTAACAGCACGTTCACATAAATCGACAGAACCAAGTTCAAATTCCGGTCCCGGCAATTTATCCTCACTCCGCACTTTAGAAGGCATGAATCCGTTCCTCCTCCTTCAGCTATTGGTAAAAAAAGTGGTGCAGATTGTTTTCTGTCCCCTAAAGAAGGCAACTGGTCTAACATAAAGACTTATCTTATTTGGAACCAGGGGGATAGTGCCTCCTTGAAGTGGTTTAACACCAAATCAGACGTCTTTCCAGAAACTCCTGCTATTAAGCTGATGTCAGACATATTGCTCTCCGCATTCCTCTTGACAACCGAGGCTGAGAGTAAGATTCTGATGACTTGGCTTCTCAGGATATCCCTATGCTTCGCTTAGGCATGTTACTTAATGGAGACATTCTACTGTTTGTAAAGATGAGACATAAGACGTTGATTTATCTCGATTCTTTCTCCCTGACTTCCTTTTTATTCTTACTGTCTGTCTTCTTCTTTTCAATTTTGTCCTTTGTTTCTCTTACTCTACATTTCAATTATCTCCCTTTCCTTCCGTAGATCAATCTCTCATTCTTTCACCTTCCCCCTTTTCTTCTTCACATCATTACCTCCTTGTCTTTTTCTGTTGACTTCTTTCATAGATTCTTCTTTCCTTCTTTTTTGTATATCTCTCTCTTCTTCTTCTTCTTCTTTAATTGTCCGTCGTTTGATATAGACCTCCCCCAAGATCCACTAGATTTCTCTATCATAGGCGTCGTGGAGTCAGTATTTTCTGGATTCGTCTTGTTGGTCTCTCCTTCCAATATTTTGTCAGCCTCGGTTTCACACGTTGTCTTTTATTCCTTTCTTCCAGTGATTTGTCCTTCTTTCAATCTCTCCTTCTTTTCTTTCATCTTCCCTTCCCTCATCTTTCCCTTCCCTCCTCTTTCCCCTCCCCTTCCTCCAACATAGACCCCTTCCCTCAACATCGTTCTCCCTCTCTTTTATCAACCCCATTTCCTCACTCTCTCTCCCTCCCTTCTTTTACTGATCCATCTATTCCCCTTTCACCCAAACTCCTTTCTCACTTTTTTTCCTTTTATCTGGATTCCTCCATTTTTTGTCTTTTGTCTTTCGTTCCATGAAATTATTCTTCATTAACCTACTCTCCTTCGTCATTTTCTTTCTTCAGTTTTCCTCCTATTCTTCTCCTTGCATCTTGGCATACTGAATCTCCATTTTATTACATTCATTGCATTTAACTTCGAGAAAAAAAGGTCAAGAAAATTTTTTTTCTGACACTGTTTTTGAAAATTTCGAATTATTTTTACATATAAAAGCTCTTTAAGATTTATACGTAGATGTCACCATTTTTACCAGAATCGCATTAGAGGAAGACCCTTTCTCGAAATCATGATTTGTGCTACCTCCTCCGATGTATCTTTTTATGACCTGCTTCTATAAGTAAGTGACACACGAGTCTATTCAAAAAGAAAAATAACAAAACTAAACATGATTGTATGTTTTATAAATGACCGAAAGCTAAATGTCACAGTTTAAAACTCAAACAAAAAGTCTCAGCTAGGTCTGGATAAACAATTTGAAAAGACATTGTTTTCTAAAATAAAATCGATAATAAGTCTGATTTTTTAGAATGCAATACCTATGGTAATCATAAACAGTCCATTCGATATTCTACATTCGAAATTTTATAAAACACAGTAGAGCAAATATTTGATTAATGGTATTTACTGTGTGACACAAAACAAAATAATAGACGAAGCAAATAGAAAGACAACAAAGATGAGTATTCTTCCAGTATTCAGATAAGGATGCCATTGTGGCAATAAACAATCGCTGGATTCATACTGCACACCACAATTGAACATACATACATACATACATACATACATACATATATATATATATATATATATATATATATATATATAGAGAGAGAGAGAGAGAGAGAGAGGGGGAGAGAGAGAGTGAGATTTCAAATTTTATCAAATGTGTTATAGTTGTATTTACCATGATTAATAATGGGCTTTGACATTAAATATGATCAGCAACAGAGGGAGATCTCTTTTATTCGTTATCTAAAAAATCACCATAAATATTACGAAATGTATTTATATATATATATATATATATATATATATATATATATATATATAAATATATATATATATATGCGTGTGTGTGTGTGTGTATGTATGTGTGTATGTATGTGTGTATGTATGTATGTATGTATGTATGTATATATATATGTGTGTGTGTACGTATGCATGTATATATATATATATATATATATATATATATAAACAATAGGAGATGGGGTAGACTTCAGAGTAAAAGAATATGAAGACTTTATTTGTCAATCGATTAATTTATTAGATGAACTAGTATGGTACACATGTTCTGAGAGGGGTTCCCATCTTCAGTAGCATATATGTATCTTTCAGTGTTTGAAAGTTCTCTGTAGTGATTCTAACAATCGCTAATTAAATGTCGGACTTGGGTCTTTCA
>OY735226.1:49461579-49469079 GCA_963457665.1 Thysanoteuthis rhombus | reverse complement strand
TACTATATGGCTTGATCTCTTGCAGCGTATCTTTAATGCTCCTGGCGCTGGCTGTTCCTAACACGTTGGTGATAAAACTTATATTGGTGAACTAACAGAGATAAATTATTGAGAAAAACATCCGGACTAATTCTGAACTCGTAAGACTGCAACTCAAGTTGATTTGCTATTTATACAAAGTAATAATTTTTGATTACCCACATCGCATATCAATTGGGAATTCACATAGTTTAAAAATACACTTTTTTGCCAACGGCCAATTCCATATCTCTGAAATCTGCTGCAAACACCGAGTGAAATAACTTCATCTACAAACATCACCCTGAAAATCTATAATTTGATTCATGTGTTCATACCCTAAATAATCACATCTGATGACAGTTTGGCAAACAAAAGCTGTAAAATAGTAGAAATCCGACAAGCACAAAGCCAAAAATGTTTGGTTCCGTGCCCACTTTGTCTTTTCGGGAGAGAGAAAAATTGCTACAGTTTTAGCAGACAAGGAGATCTTATTTGCGATATCTGATGAAGGGTCGAAGTGATGCAAAAGCAGCGAATAAAAAACAAACTGGACAAACATAATGCCGAGGCGTGAATGATAAGAACTTATCAGAAGTATGTGATGGTTTTTGTACAGAAAACAAATAGATTGCCGACAATGTTGCCTGCATCCTGGCTGAGATAGTTGAGTATTTTCCTGGGATAACCAAGTTCCAGTCGGAATGGTATTTATAAATTTGGACAACAAGTTTCATGGTGGAAAAACCTTTTCCAGGTACATTATTTTTTCTTTTTTCCTTAGTTACTTCAAGTGTTGAGCATACTAATCTTAGTTCACATCAATAAGTAGCAACGGAAGAGTGGGGGGGGGGGAGAAAGAAAGAAAGAAAGAAAGAATGAATGAAAGAAAGAAAGAAAGAAAGAACGAAAAAAATAAAGAAAGAAAGAAATAAAGAAAGAAGAAGAGTGACAAAGACTAACGAATAAAAAAGGGTGAAATCAATGAAAGATCCAAATAAAAAAATGTGGAAAAAGACAAAACGAAAGAACGGAAGAAAGAGCAGAAGGAGCTAAAAATGAGAAAAAACAAAACGAAATAAAAAGTCCTATCAAAAGTAAGATCAATGACAAAATAATAAGAAAAAAAGTGCGTTCTTGCGTAGTTATCAAGGTATGTATTCATACATCGACTTGCAGAAAGCGACACGTGGAGTCACTAGGGTAAAACGTATGCAATTATATTGATATACCTACATAAATATGGTATGAGTTAAAGCTAATGGGCAAATACATTTTCTAACCAATGCTATCAATTTATCAACCAAAATTTGAAATGATATCTTACCAGAAGCAAATATGAAATGCTAAGCGCATCCTCATAGTTAACTCATAGGACCCGATTAGATGGCTTATATTAGGATGTGGATGTGAACAATCTTAAAAGTATCTGTCGAAAATACACAGTGCACCATACTATGATTAATAATTTGATGGAATTGAGCAAATAGATATTTTTCTTTTTTTTTTGACAGATTAGCTGCAATCTATCAAAATGTTAGAGTGTTTCCGTATTTTGAAAAGATGAGGAAGCATCAGATCAATTTCATAAATAGTAGAAAGTTTCATGCGATATATATATATATATATATATATAAATATATATATATATATGTATGTGTGTGTGTTTGTGTTTGTGTGTGTGTATGTGCGTGTATGTATATAAAGGATTCATATAAAATAGCACCCATTATACAATACATTATGATAATACCTTATATAGGATAAGAAACTATGTACATAACATAAGTTGTCTATTAAAATCATATCTAAAAGAGAGGTTCAATTTGATGAAAACTGCTGGGTTGTCAGGTTAAGATAACTGTTATGTGTTTAAAATACCCGTAACTATTACATCGTACTCTATTGATGATCTGAACAGGAAAGATTTACACATTGTTCAATAATTGCAAAGTATATGCAAAAAAAGCATTGGAAAAAATTGCACAAATTACATTAACAGATATTTGGAAATAAGTGATAGACGTAAAAGTGGTTCCAATATTTTGCGCTTAAAGCCGTAAAGTTTTCTAATCTATGTATTTAAGCTATGTATGCTTGAATGTCCTTTCGGAGCAATTGTCGTGTCTAGGCTACATGCAGGGCTCATTGAGTAATGGATGAATTCACAATGTCTCGTAAAATTAAGATGAAAACAGTTATATGCAAGATTTTCTGACATGAATAGAATTATAGACTTTTTATTCCTTCAATAAATCTGGCATTGAAAATGACTCGTAGCATCGGTAGGATATCTCCTTGTTTGATGTAATGGGATTCCCATTTTTTATTTTGACACATTCTTGGTTTTTAATTACTTGCACTAAATCAAACGGCAAAGAACTTATGAGTTGGCGTGTATTTCATACCGTTCAACTCAGCACATTTCATGCTTCTGCATTTGTTAGGCACGTGTGAGAACTAGTCTTCAAAACAACATAAACAACGATAAATCTGACCTGATGAGAGGCGGTCTGAAGCAGATTTGACCCATCGACAATAAGACAGTAGGTTTTATTTCTCCCACTAGAATACAGTATAAATTTTACGATCACAGAACGAAATGAAGACGGGAAAGTAACCAAACAGAAGGAATGTTTAACTTCCATTGTCTTGACCTATCACTGAGAAATATTTTCCGAGGGCGTAGATCATCAACCCCTGGTTTGGTTCTCAACTGCTGGTTCGTTAGGGTGTATTAGGAAAAATATCGAGATTTAACTATATCAATTGCTTAGAGACTTTGTGACTGAAATTATAACACGTTTGACTTCGCCTCTAGCAGTCGATGTTTGAGTCATGGTTAAATTTGAGATTAAGGATACCTTGTACCAGGGGCTCCTTAAGAAAGAATTTTGATCAACGTAATTTTCTGCACTGAAATATGTCCATGTAATTTTAGATCTACGATTGATATTCACAAGGCCAGTGAAAGTCGAATTTACCAAAGCTGTGAATACATACTTATAAACACTTTTACGCCAAAACAACGCACACACACACACACACACACACACGCACATATATATATATATATATATATATATATATATATATATATATATATATATATATATATATAGACGCTGGTAGTTATTCGAGATTATTTGACGAACTCCTAAATCAATCTATGTTTCCATTGAAATTTTTGTTCAAAGATTCCGAAAATCAACATCTGAGTATACTAAGTTAATGTTTCAGACGATTGCTATATCATCAGTAGAGGTTATAGAATTGTGCTTTTATATAATCAACCTTACTGGAACTAATATATATATATATATATATATATATATATATATATATATATATATATATATATATATATATATATATATATATATATATATATATATATATATTAATAATGATAATTGAATGGAAGAGATACTAATTGATGGAAATGAGATGGTGAACGATATAGAAATATCAACCATATGCTTAGTGGAAGAAGTCTGTCAAATTTTTCAGTGGAATATCTAGGAAGAATATGTTTTCCTGAATTATATGTATTCTTAGAGATGACAGCATTATTTTGTTTGAACGCAGTCTGGGATTAATACTGACAACGGATTTAATATCCACATGGTTAAATACCCAGTATAACAATTTGATTGATATGGAGGATAAAATATCATCAATATACGTTATTATTTACCCCATATCAAATAAAGTAAATATAGCATGACATAAGGTGTACATCAAAATTATGGTATGACGGGAGATAGTGTTTGATCAGCACTGCCTAATTGTCATGTTTATATAGCTGTTTTGTTTTTAAATCCACAAAACGGTTACATGGCAAACAATTGATGATCAGAACAAGAAAAATTCACACATAGTAACATAATATCAAAGTATGCGCAAAAAATCGAAAAAAAACTGAAGAAAAATCATACGGCCAGAAATACTTGTTTAATATAATTTGCTTTTCCACCTGGTACGAGATTCATCTGGTTAGTACCTACTCATTTATAATATAACTTTTTAGCACAAAACAATATTGTCCCAGTGGCTAACACACTTAATCAGACGGAGTCAAAGAAAATCAGACTTGTTTCTCGATTTGACAGACAATACATTTCTTTTCAAACTGATTGAAGTTAATTTTTATCCGTATCAGACTACTGTCATTACTCGAACTGAGGAAAGGGCTTCAACTTGGTGTGCAACGCTGGAATACATGTCGAAAGTAAGACAGAATAAAGTGGGGAAACATTGGTATTATTCACTGTAATAACCTAGGCCAACCAATTGGGTTCTTTACTCTAATTAGATTTGGTATTTTATGCAACTCTTCGCATAAACATATGGAGAATTAAATGGACACGACGGGGATAATGATAATTAGCCTGTCTGATATCAGATTGCTGATTAACGAAAACCGCATTTCATTCATAATTACTCACTAAACTTACTTCGTTCTTCGAATGAGCTGGGATATTAAGCTCGAAAAAGAATTCCTTCGAAAGTAAATGGTTTTGTCTTCAAGGTAATGATAATACGAATGATTTTGAAGCAACCAATCAGTATCAATGACAAGCATTTCGAGTACAGTGATGCTGAGAATGTTACTCATTGATGTTGATCTTAACAAAAACTGCCGTGAAATATTCATCGAATAAGCTGAACTTAATTCCTTCTTGGTGATAAACATTTCTCCATGGAAGGAAATGCTAAGGTTTTACGCAATGTCTGCAGAACACAGACGTAAAAAAAAGGTTTCTTAATCTGCTTTACGCTAATGTTGATGGAGAAAGGCTATTGAATGCAGTTTCCCTTGGCAGTCGTGCAGTCGGAAGCCACACTTACGACCGTATCGTTCAATTACTGAGGGTACTCAATGTTATTATCTACCTCCAAAGATTTGATCACGTTCTTCTGTCTTTCCATCTCTCAGTCTGAAAGTTACATCTTATACTACTCAATGGATTTCGAAAGGTGAACGAACTGTCGATTAAATTTTGGGCTGGATCCCATAACTATTCATTTCCAGTTTCTTCCCCTTTATATATATATATATATATATATATATATATATATATATATACGGAACTGGACAGGCAGTGAGGCTTAATTTGAGCGATATATTTAAATTACAAAGAAATCCCTCATCCACCAGAGTGCTCAATCCCTATAAAAGAGCAATGCATAAGCTTACAGTGGATGAGTTACCTCACTTAAAGAGTGCTCAACCCTGAATAGAGGATCATTATATATATATATATATATATATATATATATATATATATATATATATATATATGTGTGTGTGTGTGTGTGTGTGTGTGTGTGTGTGTATTTATATATATATATATATATATATATATATATATATATATATATATATATATATACGGAACTGGACAGGCAGTAAGGCTGAATTTAAGCAATATATTTAAATTACACAGAAATCCTTCATCCACCAGAATACTCAATCCCTATGGAAGAGCATTGCATACACTTACAGTGGATGAGTTACCTCACTTAAAGAGTGCTCAACCCTGAATACAGGAGCATTATATATATATATATATATATATATATATATATATATATATATATATATATATATATATATATATATATCTGTTGACTTAGTATATCTAAAAGTTCTGGATAGATTTCAATGAAATCTGAAGCAACTGAAGTAATGATCATTTACGGGGTGGATACATGTACGATACATTGCCTTGTGTCTTGGTGATATATCCTAACCACAGAATATTGCAAACATTTATGTCTATCCAAAAGTCCACAATGAATTTTGATGGGATAATTAAATTTCAGTTGTTTTGTCGTGTTTCTTTTTTTTCTTTTTGTTATCATCAGCACATGATATTGTCAAAATTTCATGTCTGTCTGCCGGATATCTCCAAGAGAAATGTAAGCAATGAGCCAAGAAAAAAGTGGCCTGAGTTTTGGGATGAAAAGTTGCTCCCCCCACCCAGAAAATGGCGTGTGCAGGGTTATGCGTTCTCAAGGTGTGTTTTTTTTTTTTTAATTTCATTCATTTATTTTGTTTTTGTTTTTTTTTATAGATTTTTTCACTTTATACCTACATGTGTATACAAGTAACAAATTCAATCCTGTTGTGGTAGTAATGATGATGATCACCATACACTGTCGTATATATATGTACACATCACCATCATCAGTGTAATTATAGTTGTCCATGAGACCTCACTCATCATCATCATCATCATTAACATTATTACAAATATTCATAATATTCCATCAATAACATCACTGTCGTCATCGTCAACTTTTGGACACTGGTTTCTCTTTCCCATTTTGTTTTTCTTTAATATAATTTTTTTTTCTCGTATGAATTAGCTAAATTCTGAAAATCTGATATTTCTAATTGCGGCGCCGCTAGCAAAGGAACTAATTAATAGAACGAAACCCTAGAAACATAAAATTGAATAGTTCTTATTAGTTTAATTAAAATTTCACAATGTTTTCTTCTTTTCTATTCAATATACGTATCTGTTACCCATATAGAAGGAAATGTTTAGAATGAACCGTTCATTGCTCGGAAGAAAACAAATTGTACAAAATAAGAATGAGACGTGTGTTCTTGATTCGGTAATTTTGTGGAAATGTATGAGAATCCATGATTTTTGCTAGTCTCCATTTAAACCCCTGAGTTTTACACAATCCAGTCATTTCCTCAGGTGACTTCTTATGAAGAGGAATAAACTTCGAACGGTTACCTGAGACTGTCTGCACCAACACAGGCTTCTTTGGTTTTTAAGTGGTTTTGGCTGGTTGGCAATGAATGCATCATGCCTAGAGGTACAAAAAGAAGGACTCACTAAAGTTTATGCTAAATAGTCCAGCAGTTTGTTTCTCTCAACATTAATGCATTTTCTTGCAAGGATTTGAAACTCTTTAGTGATCATTGTCCAGCAAAAGGTGAGTTAGCAATATTTGTCCGATGATCACTCCTTTCCCCAATATCTTCAATTGATCACACCCAACTAAGCATGTCGCAAAAGGTATTGACATTTTTTATCAAGTGACTAACCAGACCTGTTTGTTACCTATAATTAACATAAACTGATAATTACTTAATGAAATAATCACTTGCTCAGTCCATTTGCAGAGCCTTTCCAAAGGATATCCGCACTAATTCTCTTGCAATTTAGGAGAAAGGCAATTTTTTTCTTAATTAGGGAAAAAAACACACACACAAGCACAGACATATATAAATATGTGTTGGAAGTATAGAGTACACTAGTATTTCGAGTGCGATCATAATTTTGCAATGCTATTAGCCGATCTCCATTACAGCGTAGGTGTTGCTCAATATGCTAATTCAATCCTTTTATTTTGACATTATCATTCTCTATCAACATAGCCGAAAAGAATGGTTGATAGACTACTACACACTTTGCTGGCTGTACGGCACCAATCTGTTAAGCGGTTTTAGGATCTGAA
>OY735226.1:49431579-49459079 GCA_963457665.1 Thysanoteuthis rhombus | reverse complement strand
CATGGCCAACCCACTTTCGTAAAGATTTTCTGCTATGATACATTGGAATACTATATTTTCTAATATATTGTGCCGTCTTCAGATCTTTCCATGTTATGTTGAGCATGCCTCTCTCAAGTCAAAAAACCCAAGATTTTTCGTCGATTATATGGAAGAAACTATACTGTATATAAAATTGTTAAAAATAGTGTTGAGCCATGGCAGATAATGAAATAAAATCTTACTGCATTACCAATCGTGGTATTTTGATCAATTTAAGAATTTCTAGACATATATTTGCCTTTATTCCATAATCATAACAATATCATCACAAATTTTCCCAAATCTCTATCAACGTAGGTTTCTTTCGTTTTACAGTCATTCTAGCTGGCTATATACGCATGAATCAGGCATGTGGGTTGCACACATGAAACAAGGGGGCCAATTTGAACATTTACCCCGTATATCGTCTGAAAAAAAAAGTTTCTTCTTGCACCCCAATTCCTTTTAGGGATTTATTCAGTTTGCAATGTAAGTTTAAGTGATTGCTTAATTTTCGAAAATTCAAGCCTTTTTCCCTAGTAATCAATGCACAATAGAAGCCGTAGGAACTTATTCACCACGGTCTCTCCCAATTTCTCTATCAGATTACTTCAGACAAGAAACACTGCCAAATGGCGTTGGTTGTGTGATAGTTTCTCCGGGTGACTAATACTTTTACTTATTGTCATTACTATCATAAAAAAAAAATATATATAATTTTTTCGAGTCTCTAGATCAAAACTTTGAATATGAATCATTTTTTTCAAATAATACTTTGAAATTGACAAAATATTTCAAAAAAATAATCAGAATGCGTGTAGAATAGGTCGCTAAGTATCTCACAAATCTTCACGCTTGGAAAATATAATATATTTCTTCAATCGTTTTCTTCTTTTCCCCTAAGTTAAATAAGTTACACTCATCAAAGTAAACGAGGTATAAGTAACTTTATCTAAAGTCGTTTGACAGACTATTGGAAAGTATGACCTTTGCAACGCAGAAGTTATAGACTTATCAATATATTGATAATACTGATATGATTTTTATATTATTTTAGCGCACTGGAAAGAATGTGGTGAATCTTTTTTTGTAATATTGGAGACATCAAAGGAATCTAGTCTTAGACGTGTGTATATCAAAATATAGTTTCACGTATAAATCGACACATATATTCACATTTAGATCTTAGTGAAAGGAAGGCGTTGATGTGCTATTTGGTAATATATATATATATATATATATATATATATATATATATATATATATATATATATATATATATATATATTAAAAATTTCTCAGATTATGATACGAAAAGTTTCACAGAAAACTATTTCCCACGGTTCCAATGATTTTAGAGATGAAAAGCCGATTTTTGATTTTGCTTCTTCTTTTGAATTTCCTTGATTTAAAAAATGATAAATTTGTCTTTATTTCGAAGCAAGAAGAATACTTGCCTCAGACAAGATTCCATATTTCATTCCTGGTGGTCGAGTTCAGCCTGTTGTTATATTATTTGAGAATGAACTCACTATTCCAAAAGTAGGCATTTGAAAAGTAATCTTAGTGCTTCCCACTGTTTGATCGTAACGAAAGAAAAACTGCCATTACTTTTAGTATATATTTATATATATATATATATGTACGGAAATAGATCATAAACTGAATAGCCTCACAGCTATGAATTGAATTTTACTCACTGTTTGATTGTAACAAAATAGATGTTGCAAATACTCGGTTAATATATTTATACATAAGAGAGTAAATTAATATCTCTATAGCCTTACAGCTCCGAGTTAGATTTTGCTATGGAAACTTCCGATGCAAAATGTTCAATGTATCCGATTTACAGAGAGGTGTTTAGTGAGGAGTATTGACGAAAAATGTGGTTGTGTTAAGATTAGATATTTGTGTAGTTAAAATGCTTTGTATTGTCAGTAGATTACAAACGTATTATTGTATCTAATTATAGATAAAAAGATGGATAAAAAATCATGCTATCAGACTAGGTTTAATTTTCTAGATTTTCATTTGAAAGTTTTTTCTATGATGTTCAAGCTATGCGATTATTTTTTCGCATCTGAATCAGGGGGAGGAACCAAAAAGGGAATTATTTCAAAATACAATCCTTTTTCGTGGAAAATAAGTTGATTTTTCCTCACAAAGCTACGGACATATTGATCAATCCACTTATCTATAACTGTCTTCTTATTTTTACATTTACGTATGCGTGTATTAAATATAGCTGAACCCTGGCTAACTACTACAAGAATTAAACACGATACTCAAGTCTTTTGAGATTTTATCAACAAAATACCCCTCGACGGGTGAAATTGTATAAATAAGCTGATTTATTTATTTCATATCAAAATTTGGTTATCATTCCTCCATATCTTGTAAGAACACTGTTGACTCTCCGGAAAAAGAAAAAATCAGACAATTACCGTCACTGCTGTGTTAGAATGGCTCTTGTGCAAAAAAGCTCACACAAAACTGCATCTACACGAATATATGTATATATATATATATATATATATATATATATATATATATATATATATATATATATATATATATATATATATATATATATATATACATATATATGTATATATATATATATATATATATGTATGTATTTATATATATATATTTAGAACCTTGTTGGTAGGGCATCCCACTTGTGCAAATCAGAACCAACATATATTCAATGATCTGTTAGGTTAATACACATGAAGTTCCCCCACCTCATCACCTGTCCATCCATACTATCGCTCACCGACCCACACAATCTAACACCAAAGT
The DNA here is from genome assembly GCA_963457665.1 of Thysanoteuthis rhombus. Lineage (NCBI taxonomy): Eukaryota > Metazoa > Mollusca > Cephalopoda > Oegopsida > Thysanoteuthidae > Thysanoteuthis > Thysanoteuthis major. The sequence continues at coordinate 49,456,253 of OY735226.1, read as the reverse complement.
ACTTCCCTCCTACAACCGACACTTTATGTTCATCCAAAGACCAACTGTTGCTGCTAATACCTCAGACCTCACCACAGCTTGAACCAAGTCCCACACGATAGGGTATCCTAGCAGATGGGATCCCAATTTTACTCACAAAGCAAAGCTCCTGATGGTGGACTTATGTTCCTCAGCAGACTCATAACAATTAAATGGTACTCACAAATACAGTTATTGATTAATAAGCCTAGTATCCGTACACTTTCACTCCTGAGTCTGTCTCACTTCCAATAGTTTGAATTATATATATATATATATATATATATATATATATATATATATATATATATATATATATATATATATATGTGTGTGTGTGCGTGTGTGTGTGTGTGTGTGTGTGTGTGTGTGTGTGTGTGTGTGTGTTGCCTGGGTGTTAACTAAATACAAGTATTTACTTTGTGTAAATGTTTCTTTAAATATTTTTTCGTCAATACAGTAATTGTAAACATTAATAAAGCTAATTTTTCTACAGGCTACTATGATACGTTCAGCTGTTCGTCTTGTGTTCATTGTTAAGTATCAATGAATATTCGAAACAGCATATTATGAAAGATTGTTTATGTCTTACAGATTTCCAATTCCTACACCTTGCTTTTTACATGTAAACAGTTCAAAAATCTAGTCGAAAATAGCAATATCTACTGTTATAGACAGTGAAAGGTAAAGTTAATTCGGTATAATATCTATCTGATTCCAGATATCACCTTATTACTTAGTTTAATGTTACCTTATTGCTTAGTATGATTAGACATCACAGTCATTTTGACGGATGAGGTACTTATAGTGTAAGTACTTATATGCACATATGATATAAAGAGTGAGAGACTATTTGAGAGCGAAGAATATTCTGTGTTTTTTTTTCTTCAATGGTGAGAGTAAAAATCGTTATAAAAACTTCTCAACTCATCGAGAAAGATGCAGATATCAATGTGCATGTAAAATTAACACCATAAACAGATTTGAATTAAAAGATGTTTTCATTGTAACAATCATAATGTAGAATGGATTATATGATTGTTCCTCCCATTTTGGAAGAGAATTTGTGGTAGAGGATGAAACATTCATACGTCTCATGAAAAAGCAATTCAATTTTAAATAAGGTCTATGACTGCTTCTATAACCAAGTGTCCCATTCGGCCATACAAAACAAAAAGTTCTTTAGACTAACTATGTCAGAAAATGTTAGAACATTTTTAAATGAATAGATAAAAAATGATTTTTAAGTAACCTTTTGCTTCTATGATGGAAAGCTACTTCTAAAAATGATTACATTTTTGGAAAAATATTTGATGCAAAATATAATTTGCTTGCACATGGATAGAACTGTTTAGTATGTCTGTTTGCTTACTAAGACTCCTGGCAATGTAATGTCAGATTCTTTAAAATTTTAGCCAGAAATGAAGTCCACCAAGTCCTGGGGTTGAAAAGTCATTGTCAATTTGAAAAAATAGTGTATTGAAAATTGTATTATTCTTTGACACCTATGGGAACACCTATGTGCGTTCTCTCTGCCGTGAAAACGAGTGAGATTTTGCAAAATTCCAGGCTTCTACATGCAAAACCATTGACGTATTTCTGTTGTTATCATTATTGTAGATATATTAACTTTGAATAGATAAATATGGTGCTTAATAATATTGAAAACTACTGGTACTTTCTTGAGAAAGATTTTTGATAACGGTGATACAGGAACTTTCCTATATTTCCTATACATATATATATATATATATATATATATATATATATATATATATATATATATATATATATATATATATATATATATATATATATATATGTATATATATAAACATATATATATATATAAATATATATATATATACATATATACATATATATATATATATATATATATATACATATATATATATATATATATATATATATATATATATATATATATATATATATATATATATATATATATATATATACGTATGTATGTATCAAATTATGAATTGCATTATATTATATAAAAATATTATGCCAATGATCTCTAGTCGTTACTCAGTAAACATATCACTGGCCTGCGACAACCCGAATAGAATAAACTATTAAAAAAAACAGGGTTGTGGCAAGAAATAGTTTATTTTATTCACGCTGTTTGGGGAGAGTGAACACTGTAACGAGGGAAGAAATAAGTTTTTATATGATATAACGTATTCCTAATTTATTTTGTCAAACCAAAAGTATCCATCTCTCGATACATATATATATATATATATTTGGAAAGGAAGAGAAAGAGAGAGAGAGAGGAAGTGAGAGAGAGTGTGTGTGAGAGAGAAAGAGGTAATTACCATGCATCTAAGTAATGTGAGGTTAGCATGCGTGTATGTGTGCATCAATGTTCAATCTGGATGAATCCTCTCTCTCTCTTTGTTTCTCTCTTTCTCTCTCTCTCTCTCTCTCACACACACACACACACATATACATGTGAAAGAATAGAGGAGATAGACAGATCGAGAGAGATATTAAATTGACAGTCGGAATTGGGCCATCTATACATAATACCGACAAATATGGATTTAAAAGAATCATTCATATATGAAACTCACATTCCCAAATCTAAAAAATATTAGTAAGTATCCTCTGTGCTGCGTGCGCAAAAGCAACACGAATGCCATCTAATTACCATAAACGCATATTACTCTTTGTTGTCGCTGTGCAATATTCAGTTTCTTAATTCACTAAACAATATATTTTCGAATGAAACACATGGTGGCAGAGTGGAATGGGTTAAATTAAATTTTGAATTTTTGGGGGGATGCTATGTCATGTAATGCCGGTGAATGTCTATCTCTATCTCTTTCTCTTTCTTTCTCTCCCTTCGTGTATATATATATATATATATATATATATATATATATATATATATATATATTTATTTATTTATGTATTTATATATATATATTTATTTATGTATATATATATATATATATATATATATATATATTTATTTATTTATGTATTTATATATATATATTTATTTATGTATATATATATATATATATATATTTATGTTTAGTCTAAATGTTACACGATGTCAAACACTAACTGCCTGTGAACTATGGAAAATAAGTCATTTCAGTTAATTATTTCCCATTATGTGTTGTACGTTTTAAACAATATAGAATTCGTGGTATTTTGAGTGCATTGATAAAATCATCATTTTTTTTTTTTTTGTTTACCATATATCCATTTGTAGGATTCATCAACAATTTATCTTGGCTCCCCAGTATGATTGTTCAAAAACTATCTTCTTCTAATTTTAGTATACAGCATTTGTTTGTTTTGACCGTGTTTTGAATAGGGTAATATCATTATATATTGTATGTAGAATGTTGTTCTATACAGGACATCATTTAAAAAAGGCTCACTTACGTGGGTTACCAAAAACTTTTTTGACGATCAGGGATCAATATGTATGACGATGGTTGTGTCTCAGTGTTCATGTCACCTGAGTTTTCGCCCATGTGAATATTTCATCCATTAAGTCGGTTCTAATTTTGAATGTCAAGCAAGCCAACTTATGCCATTATCTTCATAATATCATTTAGTCAGAAAAGACTTCTCCGAATTGATTGTCCACTAATATATTCAACCGAAAAATTGGCACTCAATTTTCCACGTCTTACACCATCTCACTTCACTCTGTAATCCAATTTATTCTATCTAAAATAGCTATCCATGTATGGCTTAGACGAAACGAAATAGAATTTCAGCAGTTGGTAACACATTGGCAGACTATTTCAGCTATATACTAAAGACTTCTGTTAATTGGTAAAATGCGTTAAATTCCCCACCCCCTTAAAACTACCTATCAGCCAGACATACTGAGAAGAACCATAGCCATCTCTTTTGGCTACTTAACCTCACTAATATATTTCAATTAAATTATCAAATTCAATATAAACTACCCATTTCTCTTACTTTCATACTTTTGTTAACATATCCATTAATTTTTGTTACTATATCATTATGGTCATCCGATGAGTTTTGATGAAATCGGAATATCAGGCAATGTTTTATTTTTGAATCGTCCAGCAATATCAAAGAGCTGCTACTTTCTGGGACAATTCTTATATCGAAAGTAAACAATTTTCTGTGAAGAATCGATATTTCCAAATGTAACTCGTGTTATCCTTAAATATTCTGATGGTATAATTCAAATAGATATATAACATTGACAACTACCCGTTCATAAAGACATTTGCAGGATTTGGAATGACATTCTGCTATATTCCCACATTAGTTCAAGATCTTAAAGGTGCATAGCATTTTGCAATTTTCCTGATTCTCCTCTCTCTTTAAGACAACATGTCTTGAATAAAACGACTGCAGCACAGAAATACACGAGAACACTTCATATTAGTTCCATATATATATATATATTATATATATATATATATATATATATATATATATATATATATATATATATATATATATATATATATATATATATATGTATGTATATATAATGAATTAGTTCAGTTGAAAGCAGATATATTACAAAGGATTTCCAAAGACAATTTCATCACAAAATTATGCATTTTTGTTCGGAGGGGTTGTGCACTCTTCAATATGCAAACACAATCAACCACGTATATGTTTCCTGATGAGATTTTTTTTTCCATTTGCTAATACAAATTCAACGGCTGGATTTACAACCTTCAGAAAATGTTCTCACACATAAGTTTAAAGATAATTTCATCCGAACGCCTCGGTAATCATTTTGTTTATTAGCCACTCCGAATTGAAAATTAAAAACATGCATTTACTTTTGCTATTAATGTACTCAAACCAATAATAATAATTGAAAATAAACATTTACTGATTAAAAGTAAACGTATCCGAAGCTGAAATGCAAACAGAAAATGCAATCTTTCAATTAAACTTCTAGAACGGTTCAATGAACGTTGGTTCGAAAGTTACCCAACCATAACAGAATTATGAACAAGTGTATTAATCGTTGATGATGTGCTCTCAGCTATTGTTTCTTTTTTTCCTATTGAGATGTAGAGAATATGAACGTATTTGATTTTATTTTTCACTATATTATGACCTGTCAATGTGTATCGGCTGAAGGAAAGACTGTGGATATATTTCTGGGGGAAAACCATTTGGAAAATATCCTTGAAATGTTTTAAAATTAATTGTATCAAAAATATAATATTCCTTTCTGCTTTTCCAGGCAAGTCCCAGGGATCCAGCTGGAAAAAAAATAATGTTAGATACCGAGTTTGGAATTCCAAATTACAATGTGAGTAAGAAATCCATTGAATGTCTGTATTTGCACCGTTAATACATATATATATATATATATATATATATATATATATATATATATATATATATATATATATATATATATATATATATATATATATATATATATATATATATATATATATGTATATAAATGTATATATATATATGTATATATATGTGTGTATATATATATATATATATATATACACACATATATATATATATACACACACATATATATATATATATATACACACACACACACACACATATATATATATATATATATATATATATATATATATATATATATATATATATATATATATATATATATATATATATATATATATATATATATATATATATATATATATATCCCTTCCTAGGATAATGCACAGGACAAATTTTAACAGTAACAAAAATAATGACTGTTATGGCACGTACTCCTTAGGTAGAATAATACACAAAATATTTGATACAACTATGATTTAATTAAACCAGAGAACCAAGCAAATAAACCAAAAACAGAATCAATAAAATTCAGTGGAATAATGCATGAAAGCACAACTCTTTCATGTTAGCCAGTCTGTTTCAAGCAAATGCAAAAGAGTTTGAAGGCCGTATGGTGCAAAATCTCCCAAAATTTTTTTGAGGGGGGGGGGCACTTATGTCGTATTGTAGTCCAAACAAGAAGAGCTATGGCTCGGCTGCTATTACTCTCGAAGATGATATTCTTTACAGGGTTGATTATTGTCCGAATGATATTAAATGGTATAATCTGATAAACACTATCGAGGGAATCTAAATGATGGAAACCAAGGAAACTTCCTCCCAAGGTGTGAGTTGTTCAAAAATCATTTGCATTATGTTTTGTTTTGTTTTTTTGTAAACGGCATGAAGAGAATTTAGCTTCAATTTTTAGTTTTATTTAAATTCATGACTTTAAATAGTTTCATGCATGCATGCATTTTTGAAACTTTGAAATTAGTTTGATTTCGAGACTGGAAGTTACATTATATACATATATATATATATATATATATATATATATATATATATATATATATATATATATATATATATATATATATATATATATATATATATATATATATATATATATATATATATATGTATGTATATATATATATATATACATATATAAAGTGTTGAAACTGCAACAATACAGCTAGAGGGCTGAAAATTCACACACATTTACTCTATATTACTTCTAAAAGAACGTTTTTCTATATCCTTTCTAAAGAATTCTTTTTAGTGTAGTTGCTGTGTTAGTATATGCTATATTAGTCCCTAGTTTATGCCCTTCACCATTCACTCTTTTTTTTCGAGAATTCTGACCTTAAGTGATTACTGAACAACAGATATTAATTTATTATCCCTTTCACCTTTTGTTTTTCCAGATCGATCACCTGTCCTTACAGGACATATAGCCAGAAGACATTGGTCATGTAGTGTTTTTTCCTGGGTGACTAACCGGACATGTTTTTTTTTTCTAGCTTATGTTTTGCCCCCAATGATGTGATTTGATAACATTGTATCTATCAGATATTTTTTCGTTCCTTTATTCATGCCATTCCTTTATCTTTGTTAGGTGCATGTGAAATCTTGTGTACAGTTTTTTTTATTCGTTGATATCAGTTTATTAAGATATATCTATCTGAATTTTATTCCACTGGAATCGTTAGAAAAACCAATGAGCGATTTTTTAAAAAATTTTCATGAAAAGCAGTTTATGACTGGTTGGTAGTCGTGACTTTGATAATATCATGGATCCAATTATTTTTCTTGTTCTACATCTAATTGTTTAATATTTTGACGAGTTGTCTGGTTGATGGCATGGTATAATAATTGATTCAAGAGACAGTGTGTGAAAGAGCACTTGTGCAAAATATTATCTCATAGTTTACCATGCCAAGACAGTATATTCATCTATTTTAGTATCTTCATTAGCAATTAGATTGTCTTATGGTGAAATTCATGTCGGCAATTACGTTGTGAAACACTTCTTTTGTTCCTGGACATATAGTCTTATTTTCGAAAGTGTTTATAATATTAACTGGATGAAATGGCTATTATTCCCTTCAAACTTTTTACCTAAGATAATGATATACAAATGTAATTGTTTTGTTTTTTTTTAATTAATTTTTCAAGTCATTAACAGTATGCAAATTTTCCCGCAGTCAAATTGAAAAAAAAAATTCAAATTATTACTGTCCCGATCACAAAAGCAAAGTTTGCCGGGGATAATTCACATTTTCTGTTTTTTTTTTTTTCGAAGGGGAAAATTGCATGGACATTGTCGCTTATATTTCAATTTTTCCAGTACTACCCTTTAGGAACTCTGGAGCAATCGACAGAATACTTTGGGGTCCAATCGAATTCCGCTGTATTTTTGACGGATTGTATTTTGAGACTTTCTGACTTATTCAATTTCAGTAACTTTCGATTGATACTTTTTAAAGTGATGAGGCAAAGTATTTACATCAATTTCAAAAACCAAAAACTTTAAATGAGTGCACTTCAGTTTACCCTATCAAAAATGCATTATCGATATCTCGAACAGATTTTACAAAACAAATACATACATACATACAGACATCAATAAATAATGAATATATATATATATGTGTGTGTGTGTGTGTGTGTGTGTGTGTATGTATGTGTGTGTGTACGTGTAAGTGTGTATGTGTGTTGAACTGTTGCAATATGATATATCAGCTGATACAAAAACATAATATATATATATATATATATATATATATATATATATATATATGTGTGTGTGTGTGTGTGTGTGTGTATTGATTTATAATGTTTTATTTTGTTTATCATACACACAAATTTGTTAATCGTCAAGTGTTCTATAAAGTGTTTCCTGCTCAAGAATTCTGGAAGCAGTCTAAAAGAGTGAAGATAAAATTTCTTCCACTTTTCTTCTAGAGCAACACATTAATATAAAGGATAGAATAAATCCAACAAGAAGGAGATGATTGAGTGGGTGAAAAACGATTAAAACAATTAAGAATTTTGAAGGATACGATTGAAAAAGTTGCAAATAACAATATTTTGGAGGGGAACACTTTTGATTTTCGTTCTTTCTGTTCCATTAGGTGACGTTTTGATTTCTAACCATTTGTTTCTTTCATCTGTTCTTCATCCAGCCTTTACCAAACTCTGTTACTTTCTTCCATGATTCTGTTCCTCCCTACAATAATGTGTCGCTTTCGATTTCGCTTTGTGGCTTGGGAAGCATTTTGCACCGATAGTCAAGATCATTGACTTGAAATCACAGAATCCACATTCTCTAAATGGTTTTGAAAATGAATATATATGTGCTTTTTATATCAGCCAATACACATTGACAGGTCGTGATGCGCACAAATCAAATATTTTATTACTCTCAAAAACACTTTCATTCTGGAAAAAACAAAAAACGGAACATGACAGCCGAAAGCACGACATCATCGAATGATATCCTTGCTGATAATTCTTTTATAGGTGAGTGACTCTTAAGCCGATGTTTATGGAACCAAGATAAAGTTTTACTCTTTATAGAGAAGTCAATAAACTAATCAAATCTTTTTTGTTTTTTCCATTCTCACTCTTTCGTCCGCTGATTAACTTTTGCAGGTTTCTATTCTTTTTCTCTCTCTCAAATTTGAAACCGGCTAGAAGATGACAACTGGGGGGTTAATTCCCATTAGGTAACCTGAAATTTACACCGAGACATTCAGCAGATTTCATGAAAAATTCAACATCTTCTCTCCTTTGTTGTTTTTTCTTCTCTTCTGTTACCTGTAATCATTCTTTACTTCCTTCATTTGTAATCAGATAGGTTTTCCTTTTTCCCCCTCTATTTTTATTTCCTCTTTTTTATTTTATTTTGCCACTCGTGTCAGATATCCTCCATTTATTGCCTTGCCTAATACACAATTAAAACTTTTCATTTATTAAGTTCCGCTCAATTCATCAAATTTCCTTCGCAGAAACGAATGGACAGCACTTAGCTTCTAATGGTTGTTCCAGTGATTACGAGAGGGATTCAAGTGACGATAAAAATTCACCATAAGTATTTAAAAGGTGAAAAACTTGACAATGAGAAACATTACAGTAACTTGAGTTTCCGCTGAATGAATTACTAAGTCTGCTTTGATATTATAATTTTGATGATAGTCACAAGTAGTTAATACACGTGATAGTGAGTATTTCTCTGTTTTTACCAATGTGTATACACGCTTCACACACACACACACACACACACACGCACACACACACATACACACATTCATATATATATATATATATATATATATATATGTATATATATATATAGATATATGTTTAGTGGATACGTTTTTGTGAATAGCCTACGTAATTTAGCACTTAGTTTGAAAAAGTGATGCATAATAGAAAAAACATCAATATTCAACACATCGTGATAATACGTGAATGTAAATTAACAAAGTATTCTGCACACTAACCGAAAAAATAGATTTGGAAAAAAAATGCTTTTGTATGGGGAAGTGGTTTTTAATCAACACTACTGGAGAACCATGTTAGTATAACTGTTTTATATCATACCATCCGTTTGGAGATGAAAAAAAAATTAAACACACACACACACACACACACACACACACACACAAACACATCTCTCTCTCTCTCTCTCTCTCTCTCTCTCTCTCTCTTTATATATATATGTATATATATATATATATATTTATATATATATATATATATATATATATATATATATTTATATATATATATATATATATATATAGGATATATTTGGATTTGTATATAGATGTAGCTATAGATATATGTGTGTGTGTATCTGTGTGTGTATGTATCTATGTGCATGTTTGTGTATGTATATACATACACATATATGTGTGTGCTTGTTTTCCTTATGCACCTGGTATATCCCCCTTCATATATTCAGGCAGAAGAATATTTTTGGATATGTATACGCTGCCAACTGACACTCAGACACTCAGATACTCGGATACTCAGACACACTCGCACACACACATACACACACATACATATTTATATATAATGTATAAATATATATATATATATATATATATATATATATATATATATATATATATATATATGGAAGGAGAGGAATTTTTCAAATATGTGTTTTTTCACGTACATCCTTTGTCCAGTCTTAGGGTACAACAAGGAAGGTATCTGAAAGCATAAGTATCTATGAGCAACTATAGATCATATTTCTCTCAAGAACTTAATTTTTTTCATTATATAGTTTAGTCCACAACAATGACCTACTATCTTTAATCGACAATAAACCTATGCTGGAGCAAACAATACATTCACCCTCGTTTTTTTTTGTTACTGACAGGAAATACTTGGAACTCAGAGTCCTATGATTTTTTTAATGAACATGAAAAAATGAGATACATTTCAAGTTTTAAGTAAACTTTAGAGTTTGTTCAAGTGACTTGATGGTCAAAGTCTCAATATGAATCCTTTTTTATATGAAAATAGATATTTTAGCGGATAGATGGATCATGAAGCAAAATTTGAAGTAAGTCATTGGATACAATTGAATGAGAAGTGGGAAAAAATTGACAGAATTCAGAAGCAGAAAACGAGAAAAGGCTGACAAATGACGCGACAAGAAAAATGTTCAGATGGATAAATATACAAATGAAAGATTTTAGATGTGTAGATACGGAAAAAAATATAAATCATCGAGAAGGAAGACCAGATTAGGACGGGATACCTGAACAATTAACAGGAAGAGAAAGACGGACAAAACCAGGACAAAAAGAACGGTAAGAAAGTATATGAATCAAGAAAAAGCTGTAGCTAAAGATGAAAGGAAGGAAAATCAAGATTGAGTCATATACAGATACTAGGGAAGATACAAAATATAAGATGGAAAAAAGAAAAGATATAATCTAAAATCAAGACTACGAAAACGAGATGTGTCCGGGGAAAAAAGTTTGGCACGATAACAATAAACACTTGACAAAAAATTGACACATTGGAGAAAAATGAACAAAAAAAAAAACAAAACAGGTTGGGTTTGTCTCTTGATAGAAATTGTCACGTCTTTAGGCAGCGTGACATGTTGAGGGTGATAAATTAAAATAAAAGGAAAAAGGTCTGATTAATGAATAAGTTATTTCTTGCGCCTTTAGTTAGGTCAATATCAATTTCATATATATATATATGTATATATGTATGTATATATATATATATATATATATATATATATATATGTACATATATATGTATATATATATATATATATATATATATAAATATATATGTATATATATATATATATATATATATATATATTAGCACTCCCTTCTCCAGGATTGAGTACCTTTTAAGTGAGGCATATCGTCTATCATAAGTTATATAGCAGTGCACTTCCAACTCTGGAATAGAGCATTCTGGTTGAAGGGGATTAGTGCATAAGTAAATATATTCCATAAATTCAATCTTATTGACTGTCCAGTTCTGCATAGGGTGGGGATAAAATGCCAGACTCTCGATCTGAAGACTTTGTTGTACTCGATTGGATATTGGATAGTTTTTAGCCACACTGGAAGGTTTTAATACAACGAACAGCCGTCTGAGGATATATATATATATATATATATATATATATATATATATATATATATATATATATATATATATATATGATTGAAACTTCAATTCACTAGCTTTGTTGTGCAACCCGTATGCATGATACATCGACAGCAATATGGTGTACAAGGCACAACAATTTACATTTCCATACGTCTAAAAATATGTTTTCGAGAGTTCAATTGTTCCGTTAAGTCGTTCCCCTGTGTTTTCTAGAAACAGCAGCAAAGTTTTCCATCACTACCCAGCAAAAGCCGACAGAGTGACATATTCATAAAGGAATCTATGTAGACAATATTTATGACAGTATTAGTATATGTTTTCAAATAGAATCTAAAATCAAGATCACAAAAATGTAGTCATATAACCAGCGTAGAAAAAAAACAAACAAAATAAAATATATGTCGGGAAAAAATAGACACGATAACAAAAAGTGAATGGGAAGGAAATGGTACATCAAAAGAAAGTAAGGGAAAGCAGACTTCGATAGGAGCAATTGAAAAGAAGTATTGTTCTAACTGTTTTTATATATTTTGTATTGTAACCCTTGATTAATTCTCTTTTGCGCTTCATTACCTTAATTTAAAGTGACTAAACCAAAAGTTTTACGATTTGACAGCAGTTAATTTCAAAGTAGTGGAAATTCCATCATTACAAATGCATCGAAATAAGGATTGACGTAAAACTGAAGAGAAGCAAAAAAAGGAAAGGTGATTCTAAAAAAATGTTGAAAATATCTTTGGTTACAAAAAAAGCCTTATTAGTGCTTCGTATGTGTGTGTTTCAACAGTGATCTTTCGTTTTACCTGGTTTGGTTTTAATTCGAACATTATAATATAAAACGACTGAAAATATATCAAATCTATGTGTGTATATGTGAATGAATCAACCAACTAATTTATCAATTACCAATTTCCTTCTGCCATATTGTAATTTTCCTTTTGTGATATCAACCAGCAATTAGCATTCCTACTTTGACTAGCCACAGTGAGTACATCCTGCTATTAATTCTTGCTAATTGAATCCAAAAAAGGCCAATGTCCTCTTGACAACATTTTAACAATATTGTTGCATGTTGCCATCGCTAGTAGGATCAGTATTCAAAAAGGCAAACGTCAGAGACCTTAACGAAGGCAAAAAAATACTAATTGCCTTTTCAGCTCATTATCAGATTCCCAGTTTTTTTGTTTTTTTTTTTTGTTTTGTTTTTTTTACAGTTATACGCCTATTAGAAGAAATATAAATATCTGATCCAAAAACAGACATTAAGTTTTCAGGGAAAAATGGTTTTCCAAACACTTATTTGTTGAAATAGTCCAGTAGATGATCAGATTCACCAGCATTCTTCATACAAAGCAAGGAGAAAGACAATTTGAAAATCATTCTCCGACAATGATACAACTGCCAATACAATTCTGGTTTGAAATCTTTTTTTCTTACCTTGGCAATTGATTGGGTCAAAGTATATTCATTCTCTCCACCGTTCTCTCTACCATTGGAAAAGAAAAAAAAACGAATGTGTTTAAGACACCAACCGATTTGATCTTTTTTTTGGTTTTTGTTGATCATTTTTGTTTAGTTCTTTTGTTTTTTTCATTTGTTGAAATTATTTAAAAAATTATGTTTATAAAATGACTATTGCAAAATAACAAAGAAAAAACAAATCGACAAATTATGTTTATGCTTCTTCCTGGAAGCTTTGCTGTCTTGGCACTTGTATTTTGACCAGAATTTTCCATCCTCTGTATTTTGGTTGTTTTCAATGGAAAAAACTCGACAAATTAGAAATAAAGAATGAGCCTGAGGAAAACCTAAACTCTATCTTGAGTCCCGTATATCTCCGGAAGCTTACTAATGTATTGCATCCGTTCTACTGACAAATCTACGGTAGCTTTTACGACTGGAAGACGAACAAATCTAACCATTAATTGGAAAATGAAAATAGAGTTTCAGGCTTACATCTTACGTTGCGTAATTGAAAAAGGTTGTTTTATCAGTGATATCGAAAATAAACCGCACGTTGAATATACTCGCTATTTTTTCACATTCATATATCAAACAACTATGTATTTCGAAACTGTGTCCCAAGACACATTCTCAGATACTACAAAATATTAACCAAAATGTCAACACTGATTTCTTCCAGTTTCCAAGATGATCTAGATGGCTATATATGCAGAATGTACACGGGCAACCATAGCCTTGAAGGATAACAATGTCAATATTTACAACCTATTAATTCTAGACAAAAATTTTTCAAATCTTCCCCAATTAGTAAATTTCAGAGGACTTTCAGTTTCTAATGTAAGTTTATTCTAAATTGATCCCTTAGTTTACGTCCACTGGTTTTTCTTCTTTTTTTTTTGTATTCTGGTAAGAGTGATTACTGCTCGTCCAAAAGCAAGGAAAGTTATTCATTAATCATCCCCTTTTCGAATACAGATGCATGAGAGCTTCTATAGAGTGAGTAACCAGAACTGTTTTTAGATGTAACCATTCGTTACATGAGTAGTAAAAATAACAAGGAAATCCAGAAAGAAAGTAAAGAGAAAGAAATTAATGAGAAATGGACAGAAATACGACAGAATTGGCAGTAAGCCAGCAAAAATTAGAGAAAGGCAAAATAATTATGTCTAAATAAACAGAAAAAATTAAAACCCAGTAACTTCATTTTACGAAGGTCTTTCCTAGGCAAGATGTGGGTGGTCAGGAACTCTAACTACATCCCTCCTCAGGACCCGGAAATATAAAATATCATTTTTTTTTCAGCTGGAAATAATGGGAAAAATGTTGCATTTGTTCCCTTGTTTTATAATGAACATTTTTTATATACACTTATTTCTATCAAATAAAAAACAACTTCCAGAGAAAAGTGAATTACAAGAAATTGATAATTTGACTAATTGTGTTTGTGGTTCTTCCTAAAAGCTTTGCTTTGTCAGTACTTTTGACTCAGATATCAAATTATCTCAAATTTTAACTTTGCTTGACATTTGACATCTCAATACATTAGCATTCATTTTTGTATTGAGAGCCAAAAGTGCCAAATCATGGAACAAATTGAAAAAAATATAAACTGCATGCTGGCATAAATATATGTGAAGAATCAGTAAAAGAGATAGATTTCAAGCTTTCAAAATGAGTAGGAAAAATCAACTATGAATATATATATATATACATATATATACATATATATATATATATATATATATATATATATATCCCAAAAAACTTCACACATGCTCACACACAAGAAACCACCCAACCACCCATCCACCTATATATGTTATATATATATATATATATATATATATATATATATATATATATATATATATATATATATATAATTTTCTGCATATAAGCGCAGAAAAGTACGAAAGAAATCCATATTTCAGTCCACAGCCCTAAATGTTAATAAGTTTCAATCCAATTCATTATGTGATAACTGTGATTTGGGTACAGATAGCTTATTATTTTTGACCTTTGTAGTGTGACGTGCAAGGATTTTTCTTTTTGAAAGCGATATTATTTGCCAAAGAAGCACACTATAAGGTGGGAAAATTATATGAGTGCTTGATTACCCAATGAAATATCCTTACATTTATTTTATGCTTCTGTAAATCATGTATGATACACAGGAGTATTGATTTGTTATCGGAAGGAGTTTATTTTTGGAAAACGGATGGAGACAGTTACCTCCTTTGCAGAAATCAGTGATACACAAATGCACTATAAATGCACGCACGTATGGATTCCCAGTTTGATGTTCGCAAGGTGACCAATGGTTTGTAAGGCAAACATCAAACCAGGGATCCATTCTGGAAATGGTTGGTCCATTTTGGAGTATCGGTTTCATGGTGCACTTTTCGGACAACCATCAATATTGCCAAAGCAGCTTTATGTGTTTTACTTTCCTGTATCACAATTTTCACTTTACCATCATTTGTAGCCTTGTAGTTATCCAGAAATTGATGTTTTGAAAGTCCCAGTTCTTTTAAAACGATATATATATATATATATATATATATATATATATATATATATATATATATATATATATATGTATATATATATATATATGTATATATATATATATGTATATATATATATATATATATATATGTATATATATATATATACATATATATATATGTATATATATATATATGTATATATATATATATATATATATATATATATATATATATATATATATATATATCGTGCAAAAATAGGATGTTGATTCAAAAAGAATTTTTTTATAAAATTCATACAGAGATGTATATTTTCGTACAAATATTTTCAAATTGATAATATTTTATTACATGATCTGAGAACATCCAATCAAATAAATTTATCAATCTTTGACAATAATACAAATTATCTGTTATATTACAATAGTGGTTTGATAATGAGTCCTTTTCTTCATGCTAATATGATGACATGCTTTCACCATTGGGATATATCTGCGACTGCATCAGTTGTAAAGCTCTTTTCAATGGACAACGTGTGAATGGGCTGACCTCCTTTCCCTAGGCCACAAACTAGAAATCTATTATTTTTGTGTCTCCTTTACGCCTTTTACCACTGGGATATATCCGCAGCTCCACCGGTTGCAAAGCTCTTCTTAATGGCTCTCATCAAATAACCATTTATCAACTTCGTTGCTTTATTGGAGATCGTCGAGAACTCTTTCGCCCTGAAAAATAAAGACGTTTTATAGCGTGTCAGGAGCACCATCATAAAAGAAAAAAGAACAAAACAAACAGACAGAAAGAACAGAAAAAAAAGAGGGAAAATGAGAGACGGAGAGATAAACAGGGAGACAGAGCGATGGAGAGAGTGAGAGTGATGATGAAATGAAGAAAGTGATAAATAAAAAAAAGAAAGGGAGAAAGAAATGTTGATTTATAGCCCAGGAACAGTTCGAGCGAGATTATTTAATGCTTCCGTCCTAGAGGTTAGTATGACCTTGAAGAAAAATTCTCAGTAATAAACTGCAAGCTGTAAGGGATACATCGGAAACAACACACCCTTATTGGGTAGGGAATTCCTGAAGCAGGTTATTTCATCATAAGTTTGAAATCTACCCCCGAGTCGCAACCACAAGTCACCCACATCATTATTCCAAACCGTAGATAAAATATTTCCAAAATTAGGTTCAGTCAAATATATTACTTTAGGCCATGATGACTGAACAATGATTCATTCCAAGCTAGCTAGATTGAAGTTGCTCTTTGTGTATTTTTATTAAAATGAAACTGGCTCTAACAAATCTAAGATCATATTATAGCAGTACATACACAAGCATTCAGGTGGAAGGGATGATTTTTTTAAATTCAGAATTTCCAGGTAAGCATATATGCATATAGGTATCCTTTACTTGGGTCATGCATTGCAACAAATTAAGCTTTAAAAATATCTATATAGGTATAAGTTTTAGTCAGTGAAATATTGATATAGGAATGCGTGGGAAAATCGCTCTTCTCCGATTTTTGCGGGGGAAACCACTTCCCTCCACCATTTACAACGATGGACGTTGAATGATGATGATGATGGTGGTGGTGGTGGTGAAATTCTAAATTTGAACGATTCACCGATGAGGAAATCGCAAATGCCCATCCCATTCGACATAGAGAGTTTAATTTTATTTCTAGGGGTGCCTTGGAGCCTCTGCACCTTAAAAAGCAGGCAACCATGCGCTCTTTATTTTTTTTTGTACCACACCATTGATATTAGTTTAATTTCAAACATGTTTTCATTTAATCAGTATGATTCCAATATTTTGATGAATATGCAGTCTATTTATGAATCAGAAACATTGTTCAGTAATTACATATGTTTCATATATTATGAATAAATTATATATATATATATATATATATATATATATATATATATATATATATATATATATATATATATATATATATATATATATATCATCAGCCTTTAAAAGTCAACTGCTTGGCAAAGGCCTATTGTGGCAAGTATGATTTTTTTCATTCAAGCCAACCCTCTCGTTTGCGTCTGGTCATTTTGTTCTGTCCGATTGGGTACACTTTCTTTTTGTTCTGTACCCTACACATCTCCATTTTGTGGCTCAATATCTTGTACATCATCTTTCATCCTCGCTTCCCAACATTGCTCTTTCTGTTCTTCTCTATGTTATTTAGTTTTTGTTTTTTTTCACAATAGCTTTTGTGAGTTGCTTGGTCTTGCAACTGTGAATAAAATTAAAAAAGGAGGAAAGAAGATATTGAGAGGATAGTAAAAGCTACAAGAATTCTCGTATGTTTATAAGAATCATCATGTCACGTGTTCCTGCTTGTATCTCTAATGATTTGGATATATGGTCGGTAGCATTTGTCCCAGTGAAATCCGGATTCTTAGTTCTGGATGTAGTTTGGCTGTTTCTATTTGAGCCCGGTGTTCCATTTATTTTTCAATTGTTTGCTTGTCATTGAAGTTGATGCTCTGATTCTATAGCTAATATTTATCCATTTTGATATATATACTCAATGATAATTTTCATTTCCTTTGAAAGCTGTTTCCCCCGTCTTTTTTCTTTTCTCGCATGTGTATTGATGAACTAACGTTTTCGTGTATTTGATTGTTGAATGTCATCCTGAGATTCTTAAAGCAGGTCATCCAATTTATTTCTGTTGCTCACCCTATATATATATATATATATATATATATATATATATATATATATATATATATATATATATATATATATATATATATATGCTTCATTCATTTCGATATATTTGGTTTTTACTTGGTGGCTTGGTAAATAATGTTTGCTTTTTATCAATTTACTTTTAGCGGATATCCGATTTGATATCTTCAATAACATATTCTATCTTCTGTTGCAACTTATCGTTTCTATAACGTATTTCACGTGTATTATTTCATCTCTAGATATAAATATGCCCTTCTTATCTATTATTTCTGTAATGCGTCTTATTTATTTTTTTTTGCTAAATTTTACTCATCGGTTTTTGATGAGATTACTTATCAACACGATGGTTTTGCTTTGAAATGTACTTTATGATCTTTTAACATATTACATGTCAGTGATTTCGGTAAAATGTTCATTCTAGCGGCCAATTTCGGGGTTTCAGCAATTCGTTTTCACTTCGTCTGATTTCATCGGATGTGCTATTCCGTATTTTTACGTTTGTTTAATTTTCTTTCAGTTATTTACCGTATTCTTCGGTCTTTATTTCATATACGTTTCTTGTTTTGTCTACTTGTAATAAAATATTTTTTAGTTGTGTCATTGGCTGATGTCTCTATATACTTTTCTTTGAAGTCTGTCAATTTGGTCTAACAATTGTATTTTTCATAACATATATATATATATATATATACATACACATATACATGTATATATATATATATATATATACATATACGTATACATACATATGTATATATACATATATATATATATATATATATATATATATATATATATATATATATATATATGAGGGAGAGAATAGTCCATAAACATTTCGAATCGGATGAAAGCATAAGAAGATCAGATGCATCTCCAGTTACACACTTATCAGAATTATTGAGGATATTTTGAGTGCTTAACGAATATAATGAGAATTACTTGATTTTGAAAATATTTGGTCGAACCTGTCGAAGGATTGATATCTGAAACTATAGATTTCGACTGGCCACATATTAGAAGGAAGCGTATTGTGATTTTTTGACTATCAAACATTTTCTTAACACTCCTTTTTTTCAAGAAAACTGGAAATCTATTTCTTTAGAATTTTTTGCTGCCTGTTAAATAGGAAGCACGTCATCTAAATCACTGAGGGTAGATATGCCTGATATGGCACACAAAGCCCACAAATATATTGGATAAAAGTATTGAATACAGCCTAACATCCGCATAATATGATAGATAACAAAATGCATATATGCTGTTCTGTGCGGATGAATGGAAATATTCGGATAACAATATACATCTGCTTGTATATAAAAAGAACATAAGCTGGTGCATCCTTTGTGTGTATGCCTGCTTTTCGAGTTGTTTGGTTATTGTGTGGAGGCACGAAACAATAGCAGCCCTCATGAGGGGAGAGTTAACAGAGTATATGATGTTCACTTCGGTTGACTGAGTGCCACTGGGGGAAAGATAAGGTGTCTTCTGTGGAATTTTGCTATACATTAACACGGTGGACATAATAGGAAATAACATTCAATTCATTCTATTGAAAGGGTTGATAAAGCATGCGTCTGAATGTGCATTAAAATTAAATATTGCACGTAAATTCAAACGGCGACGATTCTCAAGGCGAGATACGTAAGACTAAATAAATTGAGAATAGCGGACCACATGGACATTATGATAGCATTGTGGATTAGAGGATTGTCTGGCTTTTAACAATGAATAAATAGATTGCTTAACTTAATTATATCCTGGAAATAAGATTGAAATAGATATAATCAGTTTATAAAAAAATCATCTGGTTATTCATTCAATTGGAACCGTTTCATGACCAGCGTTTTTTTTTTTTTTTTGATAATTTTTTCTATAACAGACTGAGTTGGGAATAATCAATGGAAACCAAACAAATAAAAAAAAATGGCTGATCAGTTGACAAGTTACCGCTTTCGCCCTTTATTGGTCGGTGATCGCTGGAAAAAGTCAGCAATCTTGCACAAAGCAAGAGATCAATTCAGCATAAACTTATATTGGAAATTTAAACTACCAATAAAAGTCATATAGAGTTAAAAGAAATGGAAGGAAAACAACGACCTTTTTTCTTTTTTTTATCACATGTTAAGCAGTAAATGTTCACATATTCAGGACTTTGACTCGTGTGTTGCAGCTTCTAAGCGTAATACATACATACATACATACATACATACATAGCCAGACAGCCCGCATGACCTGGTTGAGAACCTACTTTGATAGTTTGGGTAAAAGTTTAGGTCCAGGGTCCTACCTGGCAGGGAATGGAGTTTCTATCGTTGTATCAAACTATAAAAGCTGTTCCATGATTTTGTTCTGTGGGAGAGACGAGATATTTGAGCCGTCAGCCCTTTTGAAATCCCGTATAGCCCTATTATAGGGTTGGGCCTAATGGAATAAATCGAATCATAATCTAGATTTTCACGGACACAGAGACACAGAGACACAGACACATATATATATATATATATATATATATATATATATATATATATATATATATATATATATATATATATATATATATATATACATATATATGTATATATGTATATATATATATATTAAGAAATTTTATATCTTTAAACACTGAACATTGAAAACAGCTTCAAAATATTTTGTTTGCGTCCTTTTAGTCACCTATTTTCCAATATCTGTCAATGCAATTATGTAATTTTCTTCAGTGTTGTTCCATTTCCTTTGTACTTCGTTGTTAGGATAGAATGTATATATGATCTCTTGCTGGGAGTATCAGTCGTTTATATCTATACTAATATATATATATATATATATATATATATATATATATATATATATATATATATATATATATATGTATATATATATATATATATATATATATATATATATATATAAATATATATATATATATATGTATATATATAAATATATATATATATATATATTTATATATATATATATATATATATATACATATATATATATATACATATATATATATATATATTAATTATTGAGTCATCCACATTATATTACAACTTTTCAGTGTGGCTATAGAGTATCATACAATTTAGTACCATAAGGTACGATAGAAATTTTGGCTTTAGTCCAATGACTGGCATTTTACCCCTGACCAATGCAGAGCTGAACAGAATATTTGTAGCTTTTGTCAACTTGCTTTTGTGTACATGACCATTTTTTAAGAAAAGAAAGATGGGGACCACCACAAAAAAAAAAGATTGCTCGTTCCCATATTATAAGGCATATTCAAGATGAGCTAAAACAGGCATTCCATCTTCCCATAGAAAAAAAAAGCTTCAGAATCAGAATTCTGATATCAGCCCCCAAAAGTGGATGTAGTCGTATAGCGAAAGTGTTATTTGCATAAACCAAAATTCATAAAGAACACTAAGTTTCCAGACCTTCGATTCCATAGCTGTCACTTTTGGTGCTCTACAATGGCAAGAAAACTCTCACTGCGCAAGTGTTATGAATAATAATAAGATGCAGAAAAGAGAATGGATATATGAGTAAATATGCAGACAAGCAATAAATCCATGACAATGTGCCAGTAAACACCTAACCTCAGACACCAACATGCATTCACTGCTCAGACAGAATCCCAAGAGAGGCAGAAATCGGAATAACCAGATTGATGGAGAGCAGGAGGAGGTGGAACTGAAAGTTCGAAATGTGACAAGCTAGAGACGGTGTGCTTTTAACAAAGAGTGTACGTCTGACTTCTTTTCCCGCTTGATTGTTATAGCAGTGCTGGCTGTTTCTTGTTGCCTCCTTTCATATGTGTATGACGATAACCAAAAAAAAAAAGTTTAATCTTCTGTTAGGTAAGGAAATATCTACTGATATAATCGGGATTATCTTTCTTCCTTTTTCTATGTTGATCTTTTCATTCTTGTATTATTTAGATTCAATGTCTTATCTACGATGCTTAGTCGATGGATGAGACTACTGCAATCACTATAACACATTTTGAGCCAGAATAAGAGTTGAATTAAAAGTCCTTATAGATAGCATATTGCTGCCATTGTTAATAACAACCGAATAAAAATCGATACATATATATATATATATATATATATATATATATATATATATATATATATATATATATATATATATATAAGAAAAATCAGGTTTGCAATATAGCATAATATGATAAAATCCAATGTCTGATATGTGATGGATTTATTTCATAGTGTTCGATACATTCAACTTTTAACTCGAAGAGGTACGATTCTCAACACAAACACCTTTATGTTTCTGCCTTCTTAAGTCCTCTGCAGGCGTATCGATCATGTGTGTGTAGTGAATCTACCTTCAAATATATATATATATACATATATATATATATATATATATATATATATATATATATATATATATATATATATATATATATATATATATATATTCTCCGTCATGTTCCTGCAGGATTGTCATTGGAATCCATTGGGAATGCTTGTGATGTAGGGTGGATAAGAAAAAAAAACCCTGAAAAGATGAGACAACTGCAAGTGAAAATTTTCCTAGATCCACACCCAAAGTCGATTGTCCAGTGAATATCTATTCAAATTATTTGAAAACTATCGGAAATATTGTGTTATGATGCAGAGGAAGTAACTGTCAGGAAATCTCCAATCCATTAAAATTTTTCCTTACATTCTTACCCCCTGATTAGCCCATCGGTAATCCTCCAAAAATTCAAATTGAAATCATTGAGAAACGTCGGAAATATTGCGTGGACAAACAAATGGCATATATATATATATATATATATATATATATATATATATATATATATATATATATATATATATATATATATGTATATTTTTTTTTTTTTTTGAATATCGTTGGCAGAGATAAATATCAGGATCACGATGTTTTCTAGTGCAGTATGATATCTCTGAATCAATAGACGTTTGGATTGAAAAAATGAAGATAAGAGTCCAACAAAATCATTCAACAGAAATTGTTATGTGACCAATGTCTATTGGCAACATGGTGTGCTGTTGATGATCAATTAAAAAGTTGGAAGAAAGAGCCATCAATGAATAAGTACGCAAGTGATCTCTAACGAAACAAAACAAGCAGACACAACATGAGGTTTGATCCATAACAAACTCACCTTACTTACTGAACTTTTCCCCTCAGAATAACTTTTTTATGGAGAGAGTTAGGAAATATGAAAATATTTTGTTTGATCTAATAAAGAGTAAATGCTTAGATATTTAACTTTGCCGATCAATCAGTGCTGCCAGCACGCATGGTATGTCCATCTGAACATTGCCAGCTAGACCAATTTGAAACCTGAAGAAATCAATCGCGACAGTTTGAGAGACAGTTAAGATTTACAGTTTCTAAAAAAGAGAAATATTAGTTATTCCTGATCGTAAGATGCAGCAAAGAACTCATTTATATTTTTCTAACACTTTGATGTCTTCAATTTTTTGTAAGCGTTGCAACATGCTGCAACTTCATCTGCCCATTGTCAATTTGCATTCAATATATGCCGTTTCGAATTCTTTAAAGACACATTCAACACTCTCTTTCACGTTTTGTTCTTTATTTTATTCTCCTCTTATTATGTTATAAGTATTTTTATGACTATGACTGCAACATTGATTATCACTTCTACAATTGATATTATTGTGAATGATGGTAACCCCAATGTTCTTTAAAATAGAACAAAGCAGTAAGTATGGTGACAACCAATGGACATAATGACACACAACATGGATCCCGAAGATCACATTGAAAATCGAGGCCGGTAGATTGTAAGTTGGTGAGACGAAGTAGACAAATAAAGAAAATACTGGCTCTACGACCCCCACGATAGAGGAATGTTGCAGATTGGGGCATGGAGCCCTATGTCCAACGACAGACGATGGAAGACCACCGATGATGACATATATATATATATATATATATATATATATATATATATATA
>OY735226.1:49369079-49429079 GCA_963457665.1 Thysanoteuthis rhombus | reverse complement strand
ACTATATTGTTTGAGTCACATATAACCTTTTCGCTATGAAAAAATTCGTTTATTTGTGATTTCATCAAAGAGTTGGGTGTTTTGACATTCAAAATTGAATTATACATCTGATTTCTCCTTCCTTTCTCATGAATGTGAGCTGTCAGGAAGTGTTCGACAAATGTGCATGAAAATATAATAACATTTTAAAAGGAAGATTTAAGAAAGGATGAACTTCAGAAAACGGTTTGATAAGAGAGAAAACGTTTGAAATCTCTCCATCTGCTTGAAAAACAATGTCCTCCTCTATAAAATTTTTTAAAAAGTTTGGAAACAAAATCATCGTAATAAAAACACAGGGCATTTAGTACAGAGCACGTTTCAAATGAAAAATTCATATATATATATATATATATATATATATATATATATATATATATATATATATATATATATATATATATATATATATATATTTATATATATATATAATAAATTTCATCTTTTTAAATTCAGAATTGGCATGATTTGTTCAGGATTTGATAGAGAGAAAGGTACTGTCTATAACTTCGTGATTTGGTATAAAATAATTGTTTTTATTGATTCGTTACAGTGCTACTCTTCAGAGCTATTGCCAAAATTTTTTTGTAAGGTGACTGTTTTCACTTCTTATGAATCTATGAAGGACATTCGGTAAGAACAGGCAGTTTGGAATCATTCATTTGTGTTGTTTGAGTCTTTTGTTTTCTTCATCTTGAGTTACGAATTCCTCTGTATCATCCCTTCATTGGTTACCCCGCACTACATTTCAAAAGATTTGTGCAATCTGACCAACATCATTGCAGCAAAAATTCATCAACACTCCATTAGAAACT
Source organism: Thysanoteuthis rhombus (assembly GCA_963457665.1). Lineage (NCBI taxonomy): Eukaryota > Metazoa > Mollusca > Cephalopoda > Oegopsida > Thysanoteuthidae > Thysanoteuthis > Thysanoteuthis major. Next base: position 49,428,225 of record OY735226.1, on the reverse strand, counting down.
GCCAGCAAAGCTACCCACAGTCTTTCCTTCTATTTGAATGCCATTTAGTCAGTCTGTGCGGAAGAATATGCATCACACATACAGACTGCACCAATGGAGAAGAGAGGAGAAAATTAAAGTAGTCTCCACGTATTATGTTTGGAATAGAATCCTTTGAGTTTCTTCAAAGAGTTAACCCTTCCATAGGCTTTTACAGGAATTAGCAATCAATGTTTATGCAAAGTTGGTACCTCATTGTTCGTATTTCAGCTTTTTGACTCGATTTTTTTAAAATTTGAAATTTGAACATTTTAGCGATCATTGCTAATAAAAAGTCGTTGGAGTTACTTATTCATAAATCTCCCCATTTTGCAATGTTCCAATCGATCAACCCCAACTCAATAAGTTGCTGGTCAAGTGATGGTTATCCGTCGAGGGTTTGAAAAGATCTCTTTCCTGAAACCTTCTAATTCTGATCTTCATTTTTAATTGATCGATTGAAAACAGAAAAAATTTCAGCTCAGTTTTGCGCGGAAATGATCTTTCTATATATCATCTTTTCTCTTTGTTAAATACCAAAACTCCTGAATTTAATGATGTGAAAAACTCACTGACGAAATAATGTAAACGAATATTCCGGAGATCGATGGAATCAGAAATATATGATCTGCGTACATTCAGACGCATTAGCTCCGATTATTAATCAGTAGGGTAAAATGGGAAGACATTGTAATCTTGTTATGTTGAAGCTCATAAGGCCACAAAGCGATGGAAATCAGCAGTGCAATACACACTTACGTCTAGAGTAGAGAATATACTACCATCCACTATCACGGTACAAATGTATGTAGAAGTAGAAAATGTGAGTCATGAAGACATATGAGTCGAAACAATCATTGTACCTCATTACTTCTAGTTACAATAGTATTTCTCCTGGAAATATAGAAATTGGAATAGGCGTGTCAAAGATTTTAGATTCGGCTGTGCGATCAGAAAAAAAAATACAGTCCAACAATGATCACTAATCAATCATACAGTTTTCAAATCGGTTCAGTTTGCCAGCTTTATTTCCTTTTAGGAATGTTGAAAACAGGCTTAATAATTGTTTTGAGGGAAAATCTCAAAACTACTTTGCAATGAAACGTAGTTTTCCGGCAAGTTCCCTGGAGGCTTACATGAAATTAATGCGCATAAGATCTTGAAGAACTGCTTTATTCAAACGGGTATTTAAAAAACTCTGAGATCGTTTGATTGAAAGTTCTAAAGGCTGTCTGCTGTTGCTGAGGACCATTGATGTCTGCTCTAAAGAACATGAATATGTATTGAAAATTAGACTTGCGCTTGCCCTATTTGGTGAATAGTTTCAGTCAGTTATGAAAGCCAACAAATATTGCTCCGCTTAAAAGTATGTGGCCTTTTTATATATACGGAAACAAGTCAGTTTAGTCCCTCAAGAGAAACTGTTTGGCAGCTTTTGTCGTTTAGCAGCATGCTTCGTTAAAAGTGATCAATTTGATAATTTCAAAAATGGTTTTTCATTGACAAAATACTTTTCTTTTCTTTCATTTTGTTGGGCAGTGATCACTGCTTTTTACCAAACCTAACATTGAGTGAGTGTTAGAATCTGGCTTTCTCACGTGATACAGACAGACAGACAGACACACACACACACAAACATATATATATATATATATATATATATATATATATATATATATATAGGAAGGCAGTCCGACAAACTGAGGAAATTCTGTTGATAGTTTTGACGACAGTTCATATATGGATTGATATAACACGCATACAGGCCTCACCAATGGAGCTAGGGTGGGGGTTGAACTAAAATGTTCAATTCTCATTATGTCAAGAAAAAAAAGCAATATCTCACAATAAGCCGGAATGGGATCAATTTGCAACGTAAGTTAATACTAAATCCCTCTTATTTCATGCCTTGCAGCTTTCACGTTTGTTTTTAGAAAAATTCAGACATTTAAATTGTCATTTCCCGGGAAAATGTTTACATTAGATGAAAAATACTACGACACTATCAAGCACCTGGCATACGTGTACAGGAACAGAACATGCAGGACGAAAAGTCACAAGAGAAAGCACTTTTAAGCTGTTGAACTACCGTGTCTACTATTGGAGAGAGCATCAACCGTGGCCGACGCACTACTCACGTGAGTTCACATTTCACGTGGCGTGATGGCTATGGGTTCGTGCCTGCAGTCTCGTCAATCTGTACTGTATCTGTGAGGTGCTGCTAGACCTGGCTGCTCGTGTTGTGAAAATTGTAATGTTATCGCCAAAAGGCATACACGGATACAACAGACTTGCAATTAAAACACTGTAAACGCCTCAATTTCGGTGTTTATTTACCATAGAGCAGGTCGAAAACACTGCAACATTTTGGTTATTTATCTTCAGTGGAGGAAGGAAAAACAATGATCTTCACAAATACAGAAAGAGGGGATATAAGGTAATTGAAAGACGTCACGAGGTTTTCATCCTAAATTCTATGATAATTTTGCCTGGCGTGCCTACAATAATGGGGAGAAGAGAAGTGAGCATCTCTATTTGTGCCATCTCATCTTCCTTGCTTCCTGCCCCAATCTTAGAGGTGAGTTCGAGATTGGAAATGGGTCTAACACAGGTTTCAGTGTCTCAGAATCAGAAAAAAAGACTGAATTCGTGAGAAAATCTTAAAAATCACTACAAGAAAATGTTTCATTGGCTGCGTTTCTTTCCGTTTTCCGAAAAAAATCCATATTCCTATTTTCTCATGTGAGAATATCCATACGTCAACTTTCAAGTGAACAACAATTTGAGAATGCCAGAACATGAAGATCAGACCTCGATGATGATGGCGACACGATATTTCTCTGTCGGAGTTGATGTTTGACCTTTTTCCGAGTCTCGTCTGGGGAAGAGAACCCTGAGACATCGTTGCGTGGGAGAACATTTCTGCCTTTGGCCCAGTAATAATTAAACGAGACGAAAAAACTTGATGAGGCTTGATTACACTCTGATGCGCAACAACCCTGTTACCCTGTTAGGTCACTGAGAAGACAAGTTTTTTTTTTATTGCAAATGCGACAGTTATACAACACGCAAGCTTCAACGATATCCGACCACCGACTGAGTCACCCTTCGGGAGTGTGTGTATAGTATAAAATAATATACGTTAATAAAACAAAATAATAATATCCTATAAAAATGATTATCTACATGCATGGCATAGTATATATTTTGAATTCATGGCTTGAAAGGGAGTTGTATTTCATCAAAACAGCTGGTGTGCACTGTAAATAGAGCTGTTTTCTTTTTAAGATCCCCAAAACGGTTACTGGCAAAGGACTGATCATCTGAACAAGAGGGAAAATTCACACGTAGTACAATAATAGCAGAGTATATGAAAACATGAAAAAGTACTGGAAAAAATTACATAGAATACAGTCTGCTATTAAGAAATAAGTGATTGAAGTGACACAAAACAAAAACTCTGAAAAAGATGTTTATATGTGTTTGGTGTCCCAAGTTCTAAAGCTTCCTCAACTATCTAAATATGCAACTATTCCTCTCTCTCTCTTTATATATATATATATATATATATATATATATATATATATATATATATATATATATATATATATATATATATATATATATATATATATATATATATATGCCTGTGTGAGTATGTGTGTTTATAGGCGTATACATTTGAGCATATACGTATCAGATTTATATTCCATACATGTACATACAGATGAGTCAAAATACGTCAACATACATATGAATAATCCCCCGACATATTGGTATATCTCTAACAACTATGGTTTCTTTTTATGTGTATTTTAAATGTTTTTGAGCGATGTACTTCATTCTAAAGATGTGTATATTTAGAATTCTTTATCAGTGTCTGAACATCGCAGTATATTATAAAAACAATTCACATTCCTAACATATAAGGCGTCAATATAAAAACAAATCGAAAATCCATAAAATGTAACTCTAATAATTTTCAAGAAAAATGTAACGACTGTCAACGCTTAGCAAAATCACGTTGTATGCAAAAGGGGAAAAATCATAACGAAAAAAAAAACAACATATACAACCGAAATGAAGAGAGAAACTGTTTGAATCTGGAAGGAACAAATGAAAGAATCAAAATCATGACAGGCAGAGAAAAAACGTTTAAAAATCAACAAAAAAAACAACAACTTTAGTTCCACGAGGTATTAGAATGACATCACGTCTCTATCACTTTTTAAAAAATTCTATCTTCCAAAGAATAGACAAACACTTTCGTACTTCACAAGATTCATGAGTTGACAAAATATCTCGTAATAGCAACTGTCATCGTATATTCCTAAAAGCATATATGTTTTAGGGTATTTACACGCATCTTTAAAATCATCCACCCACCCCTGTGTCTATACTAAAAATCGTCAACCAGAACTGTCACCATATCTGTCAACAAAAGTTTCGACAGTTGTCAAGTAGTTCCACCTGGCCAACTGGGAATGCATGTATATGTCACGGGTAAAATCTGCATCAATGGAGCTAAAAGGATGGAACTCTTGATTTTACTCCAAAATATGTATTGTTAAACCCGTTCCCCAAAACTGTGTTTTAGTAAGGGGAGGGGGGAGAATTTGCAATGTGAGTTTATGCTAAAAAGACACTTAGTTTGCAACCGCTTATTCATTTTTTTTCAGACCTTTTATAGTGATTATTGCCCAGAAAGACACGAGAGGTGTAACACACCATTCGACACCACCTTTATCATTTACTTTTATTGATCACCCTGAACATGGCTTGCTACCAGAAGATTTGGTCACGTGACAGTTTCTTTAGAGTGTCCTAGTAGACTTGTATATGTGTGTGTTCGTGTGTGCGTGCGCGAGTGCATATGAAAGGCAACGCGTGTGTTTAGTATATTTGTATGTGTGTGGGGGGCGCATGCACATGTGGAGGGCATGAGTGTGTGACGATTTAGGTCAGGCATTTTAGAATATAGTAATAATTTGTATTTGACAAGATTGACAAATTGAGTCTTTACACGAGGAAAGAAAAAGTCAAAATGAAGTTTTGATTACGTGTCTCAACTTTTCCTAATCAAAAGTGACCCTGCAGGAATATTTGCGAACGTTTCCGACGGAGATAACTGCTGCCTCAGCACATTTTTGGTTGCCTGATAATTATTGATGCTCGACCTTTAAACCATAAATTATTCAAACCGATGCACACTTTTTGATTTATCATTTGTCTTTCAACGAACAATCTATCTTTCTTTCTTCAGTTTTCTTTCATCCACATTCAGGTAACTGTAGTCAAGAGACAAGAACGTACAGAACAATTTGTGTCAAGGTACAGGTAATTGGAGTTGACTTCGTTCCTTTCACTGTACCAAGAACAAGAATAATCATCGTTAAATCCGGGGGAGTAAACTCCCAATTGTTTTGCTATCACGTCACGTTGAATAAAACCTCTATACGGAATCAACATTTTCCTAACGTGATTTGAAATCACAACGTTGTGATTGCTCGGCAGCTGTCTCATCAAACAAGCTAAAATGATAAGTCTTATGTAACTTTAAATGGATTATTCCTTATATAGTTTATATAATTTGTTTCTATAGAGAGGTATATGGCAGTTTTGAAAAATCACCCGAGAGACCGTTTGTAATAATTGTTATTTATTGTTTGATTATTGTCAAAGGAGATAAATATGAACATTGCTTAGCATAATTCTTGCTATATCTTATTTCAATTCTTAGAACATTTATATCAATGTGTTTTAAATGTTCTGTCATTTTTCATAAGATCCTTAACACTTTTGAATCACCATTCACTCATACATGTATGATTGACCAAAGAAAATCTAGAAGAAAAGGTTAACTCACTAACATACGACCAATTCATGCCATAGAAAAGAATAAATTATTTCTAATCGTCAAAATTATCTCCATTGTGATAAAACATGTAACTAGGAAAAACAAGAGTTACATTATTTAATTCTATGGAAACCTGTCATAAACTGATATAATGCACTTTTTAAAATCCTTTTCAAGTGAAAGTATATATTATGCCAGAAAGAAGTCTTCCTTTCTTACAATCTGCCTCTCAGCGGAGTTATCACATTACAGTTTGCATTTACCGCAAACAATTAGTTTGTTAGCCTGCAAAGAATGATGTTCCTAAATGTTTGATTGCATAATAGGGAATTGAATGAGATTCTGAGTAATAGAAAGAAAGCAACGGCCTACTGATGCAGAAAGTGTCTTGCTGGTAGCGGAATTAATCTCTATTCCACTCTCTGAAAAACATGTAATGGGTTCGACAGCGAAGGCAGGAAACGTGAATAAATAAATGCAGCAGACAGTCACAAATTGACACACACAAACTCACGTATATGTAATACATAACGAACAGTATTGCAGAACGATCCTTCAGCCAGCTCATGCGCACTAAGTCTTATGTTCGTTCTAAAATGGACACAGATAGTCTCGGCTGACTTTGCACTCAAGATAGTTTGCTACTGAAGTAGATTTTATACAGTGGAAGATCCCTTTGCTAGAATGAAAACTAGGCAAGAAAGAACTGTTGTAGTTGCTTCATACATTTATGCTTGATTTTAAATTCAAAATAAAAATGATGTATTGCTTTTAAGACTTTATCCCCTTGATTTTTGATTTCAAATACAATACAAATTGGATTCAATCAACTTTGTACGTACCATGGTTCTTTTAAATAAGCTTGCTCCCCATAATGTTACAACCTGTCTACGCCCTTGATATGTATGAGTTTGAATATATACTCAGCAAACTACTGAAAATAAGTATAACATGAAAGAAAAAAACAAAGAAACATAAAGAAAAAACAGTGAAATGTTGTTTTCATGATAGTTTATCGAGGACATTTTCGCAGAAACAATCCTTTGAACTTTTTAAACAGGATTTTATCAATATTTCTCAGTTGGGGATTCTACAAGAGTAATTTGAACTATGCATATTCATGGAAAATTGTTTTGACAATGATATAGATCTGTCGATCATTGTTCATAATCTATCAATCTCAGTCCACCCATATCTATCGATATACATGTACAAAAAGTATTCATCCCATAATATTCATTCCGACAACCTTGTACTGCTTCAAAATTGACGAAATTTGGAGAAACGATTGCAAAATACGAAATATAAAGAGATCTTCGAAGAAAATAGAAAACTGAAATGGTATCAATCGATCCATGCATCTCTTGTCTAAATCATGTCAATTTCCAGCATGTATAACTATATTAAGTATCATTGGATACTTTTTGTATGGTGAATTTTCAAAGCTAAGGTATGATCACATTCGGAGTAGTGTGCACAGGCTTGAACCCTCAGCAGTAGACATTGAAGTTAGAATTAAATTTTGAATTAGAGAAATTGCAGTGAAAATTCATCAACTGGAAAAGTAACATGAGAGATTCGAGTTATGAGAAAAGACGAGAAAAATTAGGCATTACCAAAATGTGCAAGAGGAGAAAATGGAAACATTCAAGATAATAAATGGCTTTACAAATTTGGGAATTCTCATAATCAATAAGTCAGATATGGCGGGAAGTTTATTACCTAGGTCCATTACAATAACAAGTCGGAGGTATGAATTGATTTTTTCTTATAAAGTAATTTTAAGTACTGAATGTGTTTACTATCTTATGTAAGAAACAGTACACATATAGATAATTTCCAAATAACTTAGATAAATTTTGATCATATGGGACCGAAAATAAATTGATAAGGCGATTTTGGGATCTATCATTTCAAATATATAATTTGGGAAAGATTAAAGACTTGAAATGTAACTGGTGTATGCTTTACTGCACTGTTGTTTCTGTGAGTACAATACATTTTTACTACTTATATTTTTTTACATTTTAATGTTGAATACGTGTTTCTATTGTGAATTGTTCACAGGGATGACCATAGAGAAATCTATCTTTAATAGATGAAACATATATCTCCATCTATCAATATATTTCAGCATGTGAATGTATGTGTACGTGTATGTGATAACTACTTTTCACTCGTTGTTAAAATCTGCTTTCAATTGTGATGCAACGCAAAGAAAAATGTAAAAGTTATCTTTGAACAATAAATGTCATCATTGTCAATTTGTCACCATTGACACGAACGGAAACCATTCTCTTTTTTTTCTGTTACAGGCATACATTTCAACTGTTTTATCAGAAAATTCTTCTGTTTTTAATTCTCTAGCATCAGTTACAGGAGTGCGAGAAATGACGCTTCGAATTTTATGTCTATGATGTGTTCAACGAGATGGAATGATGAAATGAATAACGGAAGGAGGAGAGGTAACAAATCAGAAAATGCATGGAGACATCGATATTAAGTGAAGGAACAAGTCTGACTAATAAAACATAATCTGGAAATTAATGAACAGAAAACTAGACACGAAATGGGAAGGAAGGAGAGAATAATTAAATTGGAATTTAGAAAAAAAGGAAAGGACACTTCTCCTCAAAGGGCATAGACTCGTTCGACCTGTCAAGACATGAAACTAATGAACAAGAGCCTGGAAAAAGCAATATACAATGACGTGAAAAAAAATACAAATACGAAGGAATAAGGAAAGAAAATGGAAGAATGGATACGGGCAAACCAAAAAAAAAAAAAAATGGGATTAACATTAAAGAAAATAAGAAAGACAGTGAGGAGGAAGAAATCGAAGAATGAATATGGAAAGGAAGTGATAAAGGAAAGAAAAGGAAAAGGGGGGTAAAGAATATGGAGGAAAAAGAAAGAAACGAGGTAAATTGAAGGAAAAAGGAAAAAGTGGAAGGAAGGCAAAAATGAACGGAAAGAAGATATGAAAAAGAAAAAAGAAAGATATACTGAGGAAGACCGACAGAAAGAGAAGAGTGAAGAAAGAGAGTTAGGAAGGGCAATAGATAAAGAATAAAATACAGAACAAAAAGAAGGAAGAAAGAAAAAAGTGAAGGAGGCACACGCAAGGAAAAAGCAAACGGCAAAAGATAAAGAGATAGGAACGTAAAAAAAGGGGAAAAAAGAATCGGAGAAAGAGGGGAAGAAAATGAAATAAATGATTACAGGAATTATAATTTGGAATATCATAACCGATGAAAAGGTAACAAAAAAGTTGTGATATCATAGAGAATAGAGAATATCACGATACAGAAACCTTCAAGGTTCTATCCTTGATCTCACAGTGAAACAAGGTTAATTGCATTGTGACTTTAATAAATTGCACTGATCAGTGCATGTATAACACCGTTTTTCATGGATATAAGCAAGTTTCTATATAAAACAATCAGAAAAGAAACAATTAGATAGGCTGATAAGGCAAGAGACAACAAAGCAGAAAAGGTTATGCAAAAACAAAGTAACAGTATTTTTGCGTACATAAAAAATATATTTTTGCTGGATGTCGGGATATTTCGTTTGCAGGTAAAGAGCTTTCCTGAGATTTATGGAAACATTTGCGACTTGAATTTTGTTTTCCGGTCAGAGGAGATATCAAGCCCGTTATGGCAACTGGGAATTGATGAAATTTTAGCAACGGGTAGCACACTCAAATGCAGATTTATGACTTCCAATGTACATCAAGGAATCAACTACGAAGTAGGAAGGGTGCAGTCATAAGCTTGAGTATTTGGTTGTGAAAAGAAAAGAAATGTATTTGACAAGAATAATTCGTGAGAATAGTAAACATTCACCGTAATGATTGTAGGTTCGATTCTTGCAGCAGCCCTATTTTCTTCAAAGGTTTAGTTTATTCACACTGTCTAGGCCAGAAGGAAAAAATTCGATATATATATATATATATATATATATATATATATATATATATATATATATATATATATATATATATATATATATAATTAGATATAGATATAGATGGATATAGATATAGATATATAGTCATTCATTCCAACATTCTTTGAGCTGTACGCTGAGTTTTCTGTTAAATGAATCGAGTTCTTTGAGAAATGTACTCATTGGATATTGTGTTACTGATTATTTTGATTCATATATACATATATATATATATATATATATATATATATATATATATATATATATATATATATATACCAAAACACATATATACTCACGTGTCCACACAGACACGCATGCACACGCATATACACAAACATACATACATACATACATACATACATACATATATATATATATATATATATATATATATATATATATATATATATATATATATATATATATATACCAAAACACATATATACTCACGTGTCCACACAGACACGCATGCACACGCATATACACAAACATACATACATACATATATATATATATATATATATATATATATATATATATATATATGTGTGTGTGTGTGTGTGTGTGTGTGTGTGTATGTGTGAGTGTGTGTGTGTGTGTGTGAGTGAGTGAGTGTTTGTCGCCCAGGGAGTCCTGATAATATTTTGGATTTTACTAACTTTAAAAGCTACTCAAAAACACCACTAAGCATCATGTACAAACCTCTTCTGTGCTGTTCCTCTATGATCGTGGCTGACATCATTGTCCAAATCTCTCAGAGGAAATCTAAAAAAAAAGATGGATAAAAGATCTATTTCCCCTTTTTACATTTTTTTTTTGTTTATTGTAGAGTCTTCTTGCTGATGATCAGCTTCCTTATTTAATTTTTGGTAGTTTTTTTTTGATTAGTTATGTTACAGTCCTGGGCCAGGGTGAATAATTCATGCGAGATAGAATATAGTTATTGATATCATTTTCTACGAAGGTGTGCTCGAATAAAGATATAAAATATTTCCATATGAAACTATCTGCAATGTATTTGCTGAATTTAAATTCGGTTCAACACAGGTTTTTTGTCACCTTTATCTTCAATTTGTTCTTCCCCAGATGACCCATAAAATGTCTTCACGTGAAATTCGTAAACAAAAGTCACTAGTTCACTTGATGAGGAAGATTTTTTTCTTGGCGTTATCGATTGGTAAATATCATGAAAACATCTTACCCATCGTAAATAATATAGTCAGAATGAAGAAAAAGAAATTAGTGTTCATCACATGACTAAACTCATTTGGCAGCATGTTCAGGATAATCATTTGAATGATGGATAATGGGTTTTAATTTAATAAGTTACTTCTTTCGTATTTTCCAGGACAATGGTCAATAAAGTAAGTCCGAATAGAAAAGCAGAAAATAAAAGAAAAAACGAGCCGACATAATGCTGTTGGACACAAACAAAGAGACCACCATGAAATTGGACCCTATGTAAGTACATTGTAAGCTGTATCCCTCTATAGATAATTATTTCGGGGGAGTCAAAAAACATGTTTTTCATGATTTTTCTACACATGATAAGGGGTACATTTTTCAATTATCAGCTCTCTGGTTCAAGTGATTTGACCTATAAGCAAGATATATACATAGTTTGCTAGACTTAATTAAATACTGAAGATTCTTATCTTTACATTTATGATGACAGTTTCAATCGACTGTTTCTAGTTGTGAATCAGAGGAAGTGAAAAATATAATGAATCGAATGATTTCAGAGGATATCATATCAGGGATCCAAGGGACTCTATCACCAAAAAGTTAAATATAAAGAAATGTCGACAATAATCTTGCAAGGTCTACATTTCAAAAGTAATCAGTGTAAATGCACCGAATGCTATAACGTCAAATAATGCAGACAGGTTCAATGCAAAGAGGGACATTGCAAACACACACAATGTACACCGGACAAATGCAATTATGTCAATAATGCAGCACTATCTATCTATCCATATTTCTCTCTCTCTCTCTCTCTCTCTCTCTCTCTATATATATATATATATATATATATATATATATATATATATACACACATATATATATATATATATATATATATATATATATATATATATATATACACACACACACATATATATATATGTGTGTGTGTGTGTGTATGTGTAAATTGGCCCTTTTTGCACTGGACCTCATGTTAATCGGACTTGAAAATTATAAGAGAGAAGGGGAGAGAGGAAGGGGAAAGAAGGAATGACACAGCACAGGAACTCGATTTATGTACTAATAGCTAAAACAGGGGTCCAAGTGAGGACTTGCAGGTAATGGAGGGCGGAAAATGCCGTTCAGGAAGCAGAGGAAAGGATTTAGCACTAGGGGACGGTTGAAGTGGTTACACGAGGCTGAGCTAAACTTGGGCCCTTCCCTATTCCCTCATAAATTTCATATAAAAGCGGAAAGGGTGCCTCTCAGTTCAGGAGGAGTGATAGAGGAGGTAAAGTTTGCAAGCCTGTGGCAATGAGGCAACGTGGAGAGTGGATAAGATGACCTGGATTGAGTTTTGGAAAGTCGAGTTTTGTAGCATCTAACTCTTTATTCAGGCAGTGCAAGATGTACTTCCAAGTCTGTCAAAATAGCGTTCCTGGGGCAAAATGAAAACACCTTCATGTCCATTGTGCTCCGAGCAAAGAAATCTAGAACATATCCTCAGCTGTTGTATAAGGGCATATGTACAGGGATGGTACCGCAGGATGACCATTCCTCGCGCAATGAAACCCAGTATAAAGAGGGCAAAGGAGTGGCGACCCTGAAAGAGGACCATTGCCTCTGTTAGGGTTGGGAAAAACCCATTCCTACAACGTACTGACATCCTTATCGGCAGCTGAAGTCTCAAAACCATACTGCAACCATCAGTCGTCAAACATCCATCGTCTTTGCGTCTAATCCTACCAAACGAGGTGTATTGCTGGGGCTGACAGTCCCATACAACGATTGCTTTGAGTGAGGATTTGAAAAACGAGTGTCCACGTACTTGGAGCGGATCAACAACTGTCAGCAAGCTAGATGGATTAGTTGTGTCTCCCCGTTGAAGAAGTTGCGGTTGGTTCTCTTGTCAGAGACTTCAACAAGCAGGGAATTGATGGAAAAGCGCAAAATAAAGCTAATTAGCGACACAAGCTGCAGAAATATCTTCAAGATGGTTGTGGCTGAAAAGAAAACAGCCGTGCAGTGCAAGTATCAACCAGTTGAAACGCACATAGGAGTTTGATCAACTCCAGCAGGGTCACCTAAGGGAGGAGACCAAAAATACCCAAAGATCCTGATTACATCATTGGAGATTTGTCTGGAGTATATACGTATGTAGAAATATGTGCAATAGGCAGAAGAAAATACAATTGGAGACAGATTAAATCAGTTTCCCACTGACAACCATATGCAAACTGCTCACTTTCCCCTAAAAGTTCTCAATAAATTTCAGTCGGCTATTAACTTGGGAATTCTTTTTGACACCTTTGAGACGGTTAAAAAAAAGATTTCACTTTACCTACTTTGCATTGTAGCTATACATTTGCAAAACATTATTCATTTTTCCAAAGAATTTTTAAAAGATTTTTCTGAAAGGAAAGGTAAAAATGTTGAAGAGGAATCGGCTTCATATGGGGATAGATCGACGAAATCTCCGAGGTCATCTTAACGGCATCGATGATATACTTACAATACTTTCGAGTGTTCTCAAGAAATTTCGGTAAAATTTGCTAGAAAGGCAGAGAGTGGGCCATGGAAAGTAATTACATATTTAGTCAGATTCAGGAATTTCATACAACCACGTCTCTTTCATCGTATTCTATGTATCCAAACGCAAAATCTAATACTAAGTACTGTTTTTCTTTTTGCACCATAGACTGCAAATACACGTTTTATGGGGGTTTTGATCAGAAATATGTGTCCAAAGATAGTATGTTTTACCATTCATCAGAGCAAAATCGTCCAAATCAAAATCGCAACGAATATTTAGGAGAAAAATTGGGACAGAATCTAGGGGTTGTATATTTTTAAAGCCATATATATATATATATATATATATATATATATATATATATATATATATATATATATGTGTGTGTGCGTGTGTGTGTGTGTGTGTGTGTGCGTGTGTGTTGTAACGGATCAAGTATCTTCCGAGGAGATACAGTTCAATGACAATATCGGCAAAATATTTTTAAATGCATCCCGGAAATAAAATACAAAGGGCGTATAATAATTCTTTCAATATTTTAATTTATATATATATATATATATAAATATATATATATATATATATATATATATATATATATATATATATATATGTATATGTATATATATATATATATATATATATATATATATATATATATATATATATATATTTGATGTGTGTTCATGTGTGTATGTGCCCACATATATCTAATGAATGATCCTGCCCAAGTTATTCACATTCGTGCGTATTTGTGAATATGAATGGGTTCAAAATAATATCTATGCTCGAAGCATGTGATAAAGAGTATAAATATACCATAATTCAATTGACATTCCCAAATATTATCCTTTTTCAGCCAAACTGATTTATTGAAAGGCTTTTTCAGCACATGGAGGCAGGATCCCATTAATCATTGCTGTTTGCCATTCCAGTGTGCATCGTTCTGTAAAATAATCCATTTCTATGTACACGACGCGGAAGAAAGCTACCGGCCGTTTAACAAAGCTATCATCTTTGATTCAACAGCACTTCTTAAAACCGTGCGTATGGTATGGAGATCGGACAGTCGTGGCAGTAAAGATATTCGGGAATCGTTTTATATCTCTTGAGTTGATGGGAAGATAATCAAAGTGAACGTTTTAACCTTCTATGAGTTTCGATATATATATATATATATATATATATATATATATATATATATATATATATATATATATCGAGTGGATAGATATTTATGTACATACACAAATCCATATATACATGTAACTAGGGAAAAAAATTGGTTGCAACCTTTGATAGGTTGCTAGATACATACATACATACATACATGCATATATCTAAATGAACAAACCGATTCAGATAGATACAGGATCATCATCGATAGTCTTCCAGCGTCCACGAGACTTCTCCATCCTTGACATAAAAGAAATCAGACCATTCTGAATTTGTCCAGGAAGTCACACCAACTCACTTTTTGTCAGCGACAATCTTACATTTGATCTCTTGGGATCCATACAATGAGTCGTGATCTTCAGTTTCAACACATGCATACGAGCGAAATATGATAGATAGATAAATGGATAAAAACGCTACATTCGAGATGGATACATAGATAGATCCAACACGATCATTTGTCTAAGATGCTGCTAAATTTGCAAGACTTACACCTCCGTATTATACATGAATTACAGTTTGAATATTCATTTCAAAAGCAAACATTCGCAGGGTTGAATGAAACATAAAAAAGTTGCTCATATTATCTGCATGTTCCTCCTATGAAGAAATCAAATTGAAGGTGCAATTAGTTGGATATTCCAGTCGTAGAAGCTCAAAATTCTAGAACCAAAAAATCCCATTAGTATCAAAAGACCGATACCTTCTCCCGATAGATGGGTTGAAATATAGAACATAACCAGACGATTGTCTTTCAAACAAACAGGGAACCAAGATGATCCAAAGCGAAGCATGTTTAATGTCACATTGATATATAAGGTAACACAATGTATGATTGAAAAACAATAAATAAAAATAAAATCCATGAGAAAATTAATGGGGCAATGGGCAGGTCGTATTATAAGAAGATCACACAAATGTTGAATATTTCAACTCAGACAAAAAACCATATGCATATTTGTGGCCAACAGAGAAAAAGATTGCTTGACGATTTAGAGAAGTTCCGGTATCATTGTTTCCGCAACGGCCATGATTGATATCGTCTGGCAACAGGGAAGGTCAATATCAAATGATAGACGCTTAATGGCTGATGATGAGGATGAAAGTACTTTCCTCCTCTTGCTTTGAATTAACGTCTTTTGTCAATCCATCACACATTATTCCAGTCAAATGTTGTTTTGACTGACCTCACAGAAAATTCATCATTTTAACACCTCACGTCCCCATGTCAGTGTGTTGATTATGATATATACTGTTTCGAATCGGCTTTTTAAACTGTCGATGCTTATTCAAACAGTATACGGTTTTATTTTTTCCCCTTTCCGTTAATTTGCCAAATATTACCTTATGGAATACTTTTCTTAAATATTGCTTTTTATGGAAGAATTCATAAGAGATTTACCAATCAAACCAATGTCAGATCTGGACTGTCGGTTTCAATTCCCTCCTCACAGTCTTGAGTAAATATCAGAAAAATTATTTTAGTTTCAGAGTCAAAAGTGCAGAAGGTCAAAAAGAGGGAAAAAAAAGAGAAAAAAAAACATATTTTATCAAACACCTTGCTAATATTTTTCTTAATTTCCTATTTTGATGAAACTGCCAATATTCTCGTGTTCAAACATTTTTCTAGTTCATTCTTAATTGGAAAAATATTAAAACAGTAAATCATTCCTACAGCAAGTTCTATCATTAAGTATGAATCAAGAAAATGATAACAGGTCTGGATACTCACACACAAGAAACCCTCTTATGACTGATATCTTTTGGCAGCATGCCGTGTCATAATGATCAATTTAACAAATCGAAAAAAATGTGATAGTAAGTTACTTTTCTTGTCTTCTATTGAGTAAAGATCATTAAAAAAAGTTTGAATCTCGAAAAAACAAACATTAATATCACAGGACACAAACTGAAACGTCAGTTATGTATACACTGAAATCACAAAGATGGATCCCCATTACTTGAATCTTAATAGGGAAATGGAAAGTCATTTTTCCAGCTAAATATTTCAACCTGTCCTCCTTTATTTGTGAGGTCTGTGTGCGTGATGCATAGATACGTTACCAGCAAGCAGAACTAACCCAAAATTGGAAGAAAAAACTATGTTGACAGTTTAGATGGTAGTCCTCGTTGACAGTTTCGAATAATTATAAAATTGATAGCCTTAGAGCCTTTGGATTTCAATCAAACTTGCCTCTTGAACATCACATAATCTCATTTATTATTATAACATAGAATTTTCATGCTGGTATGTTCAAAATATGATCGCATGAAACGTTTCAATTTCTATGCCATCTTCTGGAAAAAACGAATTTCTTTTGATGGAACTATAAAATATGAACAAGAAAGACCAAGACATGAATGGCTTATGAAAACAAATGATTTACTCAGCAAACATGTTTGGTCGAATAACAGACAGGAAAACTGAATTGACTCCAGTAATTCTACTGTCCTTAGAAGAAATTAAATTTAGAATTTTTTCTTGAGTTGTTATTCAATTATAACTGAAAAAAATCTCTGTGGCTAGGTGTGTATGCACAGAGATAACCGTGACTATCGTATGAAGTTTGTGTGAAGTTGATATTTGCAATGTATTTCACACACAGAGACAGTCAGACAAGGTAAAAGTGTCGGGTTTGAAGTTAATCGATCAGCAGTTCTCAAGAGATCTAATACGAATAGATCAAAAATACTTTCCAAAAAAGTAATGATCTTCATGTTACTGATATTTTTAGGTATGTTGACACTGGAAGGAGTGTCCGAAATGGTTTGATTTTCTTGCGACGGACGGTAAATTATTTTGCATAACAATCATATCCAACTGCACACACACTTCAAATCCCAGCCTCTTCTAACCTTAAACCTTATGAACAGGCCCCTCTTTGTCATTTCAAAAAATACATATCCCTAAAATTAATTCATAGATAATGATTGCCAATACCAGTATAAAAGCACCTTTGACGAAGCTCTGATGATTTTTGATATGGTATAGAACCAGCGAACTTGCTTGCAACTGTAAATGCTGATCATCTTTTTAAAAGCCTGATTCAGTTAAGCACTCCCCGATTGCAGTCATAGCATAGGATGAAGCTATGTTGAACTTAACACCATATTCTATTTCAAAGCCAAATGTCCTCTACATAAAGTATATCTAAAAGTTTGTCTTTCCATCGGCGTCTTAAAGAACAACCAAGTGCTATGGCTATGCACTGTGGGGGAAATGCACTGTGAGGCAAATTTAGAAGTTATAGAACTTAATCATTCAATAGAAATCGTCAGGGGACCAAACTTTTTTGGTTTCGTGCCTGGAGTGATCATTTAAGAAAAGTGGGAAAAGTCAGATGGTGGATGAATTACTTTTGCTGCCCTTTGTTTGGCACTGAAAGCTAAAAAATACATTGATAGCTGGTAAATATTTGCCAGTGTTTAGTGTATACAATTCGCAAACAATCAAAACCGGTTTCAAGTATTTATATTGATCTTTTTGATTTATATTCACGCAGGATGAGAAACTCAATGTTCGTAGGAATAGGAAGTTCTCGATATTTGTTTCGGTGTGATGGATTAAGTAAAAGAGAATGTATCCAGAACGAGTCCATATAAAAACTCATTGCGCCTGTTGGATTGCTTAAGGGAGATGTGCGTTTCCCGGTGGCGTTGGTGAACATTGTTCGAGGTCAAATAAAAGTCAGGTCATTGGATAGTAATTTTTCAAACCAGAAAGACCTTCCTTGCTAAAAATACTGCTGCAATACAATACGGATACCCCACTTCTGTTTACTGAGCTTGCTCAGCCGAAAGCTTGTCATCTTAGAATGATTGTTCGCTTTAGAGCATGGCTCATTTAACGATGTACATAAAGGCTGAACTGATCACTAAGTTTTATACCTCGTGTATTTTGAAAATTCAAACTTTTTAGGGACGCATCCTGAACAGAGGGCTGGAAAAGTGACTCTTTCATTGATCACCCTTTTTCCAATCTGTAATTGTTCATCAACGCCAAGACATACTCCCGTTGTTTACGTGACAGTTTATATTGAGTGCATATTACATGGTTCTCAGTTTGAGGGTCAGTCTCTTGGTCGTTTTCAACGTTTCAGCTCTGTAGTTGAGAATAAATTGGTAGTATGCCCAACATTTTAGAACCTGTGGAATTTTTCTTGTTCTAAAAGTCAAGCATGCTTACCAAAATTTTGTTAACCTAACTTGATTCTTTGCTGTATTTCTTCTTCTGATGATGACTTAACTGTGTCTTGCTGTCTTGAGTAGATACTGTCCCCGACATGTTGTACATGATTTTCGTTTCACTGAAGCTCACATGGAAGCAAACTTTCATGCTTGGTTCATTTTGTTCGTCCAAAATTATCAAGTAATCGTTTAGATTCTCAAAAATGTACATCATATTCTCAGTTGTTATTCTTACAAATATTGTATAAAATCTTCGACTCAAAGACTCATCAAAACACATACGCTTGTGTCTGCCAAAAACGAACTCATAACAGAAAAAAAATCAATGAACTAAATTTCATCGCCTTCAACTCGAGCAGAGTGAAATGGAACTGTTACACATGATCGGTTCTCAGAGTCAATGACCCAGAATGATTTAAAGTGATTCCAGCATTTGGTAATCTGTTTGCTACAGAGTCGTAATGTAAAGCAACAGTTATCTCCCTTGAGGGCTGGTCTCACCGCCAACGAAGCATGCATACTATTTATCTGAATCGAATGGCTCTTGAGAAACATGAGTTCTTTAAATGTCAATAAAGGGAAGTTCGTATTTATAAATGCGAAAGCTTTTGACACACTTTCTCCGCTAGAACGAACTTTTTGGGGCAGTGACGTATTGAAAAACGTCTATAAGAAAAAAAATCGCACCTACAACAGATCCATTTTGTTAAAATAATCCATGAATTTGCAGTTGGGAAGTGAATAATCAGTTGATTCAAATGAAGGTAAATCAAACAAAACTGCAAAATGATTCGAAATCAAGACCAAACCTTGTGTTGGCTTTGCTCTTCTACCACAACGAGAATAATCTCCTTCAAATTTACGTGTTTAAAATTTTCCCTCTATACATCCAAAATCACTACTGATTGGTAGTTGTATCTCTTACCAACTGAGCGATTTTTTTCTTTATTTTCATCAAATATTTTTGAATACACAAGGGCATATTTCATTCTAAAATTGAATATATCTGCAAAATTATTTTCTCCATCCCTGATTCGAATTCATGATCAACTGATTGGCTGGGTGTTGTCTTACTGACTAGGCTAGATTGACAACTGATCCATATCAACATGTTGTATCTTACTGTTATACAACGGCTTATTAGGTTCTCTTATATTGGAACTGTTCCGCATGCTCGGTCCTTGGGAAAAAATTCTTTTAGATACAATAAAAATGTTTCAGTAATCATATTCAGTTGGCATAGAAGTAGGTGAGGCGTTCCACTAAGCAGCAGCCAGGCTTGTCTATATTGAGTTCAGTGAAAACATCCCCTCTCAATCCAAAAAGCATTGTAAATTCCACAAACCGATCAGATTAATTTGAGATTGATTCATACGTTTTAGAGCAATATATGTATATTTTTGGTTTATTTCAAGGAAAGATTCCAATTGTATGTTTTTTTTGTTGTTGTTTTTTGTAGAATTGTGTGATGTATAAATTCTCGATTTACATTAGAATGGGTGGAAGAAAGTTTTTTCGGTCTTATATGATATACGTAAATGACTTTCCTCCCATTGGACAATCATGGATATCAGGTCTCAAGAACAAATCTAGAGTTGTTGTTCTTCTGAGTTAATGCCAAATAAATTTCTTCAATGGTTACTCACATGTTTATGAGCTAGGATCATTTATCTGAATGGAAACACATTTTCAGTTTTGAAAAAGTTTTATTGATTAAGTAATAAACGAATTGATTAATGAGTTTTCGAAAACGAACATATTATTGATCATTTATCGGAAAAAATATGCAAACACAGATGCAGGAATCAAGTTGTAATGCGCTGAATTGCCTGACTAAATTCGTTATTATTTACTGAGAAAAATGCCTATATGAAGATGTGATCAAAATAAAATGGTAATTTTTAGACAGGGTAACCTCGCCCTCAAAGGACAAAAAAATCCCCACTATGGTCATCTATAGAGCTGAAACCTGGAACTTGACCAGAAAAAAGACTCTCAAATTGAGGTCCTGAGAAAGCAAAGTATATCAAGGATTGAAAAGGGGCCCGACACATCATAGAATCCACTTGAAAACTTATATGGCAATGGGCTGATCATTTTGCAAGAATGGTAAACAACCAGTGGACATCACAACATGAAACTCCTGGGATCACATGTAAAACCAAAGCAGGCATCTTGGCTGGGCGAAGCCCACGATAGGGAATTAAAGCAAATCCAGAAGAAAGTCAATGTCCAACGACAAACGATAAAAGGATGATTGTGATGATGGTGATGTTGATGATGAGGATTGATGATGACTGAAAAAATGTTTTTTTTTGGGGGGGGGGAATTATTTGAAAAAAAGAGTTTTTGTCAAGACATAGCGATGATCACACATTGAATAGAGTTTGTAGGCCAGCCAGCCAGAACAACTAAGAAACTAAGGGAGACTGACAAACTTTGGAATTGCAGCAACCCCTGTCGACTGTTTGGGTTGACAGTTTCCAAGTATTTCAACGTTTGTAAACAATGGAAAATCGTCCAGGAATCAATTGCTGTGAGAGACAAAAAAAAGAAAAAAAAGAATCCGGTGGAAAAATCTTTGAATAAGAGTTGAAAAAAAAAAAGGATTAGTATTAACTAACCATCAGCTGAGATAGTTACAGTGATAGAAAGTCGTTTGAATCCGGGATTTGGAATCGAAATCTTCAAAGGAAACAGACCCCTGTGTTTTACCCCTACTTCAAAAAGCGATCCCTGATGCATAACCAGAGATGATCGAAGCAGAAAGACGGAATGTCAACATATATTCAACCTCCAAAATTTTCACTTTGTATTTTACCATTCATTGCTAGTCAAAAAAATATCTCTAAAAGAGTACGTCTATAAATTACGAACACATCATTATATTCTTGAAGACAGATGTTCTTATAAACTGTCAAGCTGGAGTTGAATGAGTGATTTTACATGAAAAAAATAACTTTCCGACACAGTGTCGAGGCAGGAAATTCGTACCGAGAAATACCTTTTGTTCCGGGACATAATATCACTGATGTGACAGAAGGAGTTGAATAGCAAAACATTTTCAAACATCGAAAAAGGAAATTAATGTCTCCTTCCTTCAGTCTCTTCTGTATTTTCTGTTCATGGTTTTCTGAAGAAATTTGAGGCACTGATTTTGTGTTTTTTTTTAATGTCAGAGTCACGACGATTGCCGGAAAATATATTGGTGACCTCATCTTCGAAGTATCTTGAAATTGTCCCTTTTTCAAGATAAATCCGTCTACAAAAAGCGTTTAATTTTGAGAACCCTAGAGCTGATGAAAGGCAGACAATGTATGTATAATGGTTTGGCATTGTGAATGAAGATTTGGGATGGGGAAGGGTTCTGCGTCTATTACCGTCCCGTTTGTTGCCAAGGACTTTGTAGAAGAGGATACTTTTTCCACAGTTATTGCAGAAAACAGTTTGGTTCTTAATCGTAGAACTCGACAGGTTCAATTTCACACAACATCAAATAGCAGAAAATAGTAATTCGACCGGACTGAGTTCCTAATTATTTTGTGACAGTAATTTTACCGTTTCTGAGCTTCAAATGATAGTCTCGATTTCCAATGCAGAGAAGAGCTTGAAAAAAAAAGTTATTCTTCAAGTTTAAAAATCGAAGAAAAAAAGATAATCTATGTATTTACTAGATAAGTATTTGGAGGGAGATAAATTGAAATTCTGGATCTAATCTATGTTCATAGAATCTATGAACAGAACATTTAAAAATGTAAATATGCTACAATCTGTTAGAAAAAAGCAGCAACCCCAGCTGTCTTTAATTGCGCCCACTTGATGTTTTTTTTTGTAAAACTAAGAGAAAAATGCTTAATTGAATGCATATATTTTTTACAGACTCTGCAAGACATTCTATCTAGTTACATCTCGATCAAATCAGTTATGTATTTCGACGTGGGAGTATTTGAAAGTGACAGCCATGTTTGATAAAGTAATTTTATTTTTAGTCAAACTCTCAAAGCATAAGTGTCACTTCGATGGGTCTGTATACGAGCATGTTAGTGCATGTAAGATCGTCATTTCTTATCAGAAAAACAAAAATTATATTTTAGTCTCTTTAAGTCCATGTTCATTGACTTGGAAATGAAATAATTTCTGGTAATCATTTTCAATATTCTCAAGATATAATGTCATCAAAAGATATAATTATATAATTTCTTGTCCCTAAACATTTTCTACATGTTTTTTTTTTGTTGTGCTGAATTAAATCATCGATATGTATGCATGATTAATTATAGCTCTTGTTGGGTGTACATAAGTAAACTTTGAACTGAATACTCTACATATTCGATTTCCTACTAGTAAATAATATTCTGTTTGTTTGCTTTCCAGTTATTTCACCAAGAAATCAACCAGGAGCGCTTGTGCACACACACACACACACACACACACACACATATATATATATATATATATATATATATATATATATATATGTCTGTGTGTGTATGTGATGTGTGTGTGTGTATATATATGCATATATATATATATATATATATATATATATATATATATATATATATATATATATATATATATATATTTGAATAAGTGTGTCATCAACAGACAGCTGTTTCCTTGTATTATAAGTCTCCAGTGTGGCTATAGACTATCCATTATACCCTACAGTGCCACAAAGTGGGATCGAAACCTTCACTTCAGACCCCGAGGCTGGCATCTATCTGTGCCCTTTCCAAGACCGGACGGTCAGTAAAGTTGAATTTAAGCGATATATTCATTCGCGAATGATTCCCCATCGACCAGAATGCTCTATTGCATAGACTTATAATGAACGAGTGCTGAACCTTGAATAAGGGTACATTATATATATATATATATATATATATATATATATATATATATATATATATATATATATATATATATATATGTAAATTAAAAAAAATTGTATCGTATTACATTGGAACTCTTATTCGAGATGATCTATCATTCTCGGCTATGACAACGTAAGTAGAGTAATCATTTGAAGGAAATGAGGCTGCAGCAAGAATCGAACCTGCAACCATTTAACTAATACAAAGGCTTCTAATAATTGCTCATTCATTATGTATATCTGCTCTATTTGTTTCAATGCAACTGTATTTTTTCAAGAAATAGACATAAGATCCGACAAAATGATAACAAATGATTATCAACTGCGTCATATTTTATTGAAGCTCTGATCAGAAATATCTAATGACAGATTTTAAATGGTTGATGACGATGAGGATGATGATGATGATGATGATGATGTCGACGTTAGTCGTATTCAGATATCTTATTACTGCAAATGCTAAAAAAATGACTAGAAAATAAATCCATTCTCATTCAAAAGGCTACGGTAAATCAACACCACTGTGACATAAAGCGCGTACATGTTTTTTTAGGGAAGATAAGAGCTATATACGCACCATACATATTGACAGAAAACTCATTCAATCCATCGGTTCCATTCCAGAAACAGCGCAATGTAACTGGTGCCCACGTTTTCCAGTAGTGATACGTTAATAGAAGTTGTCTATTCATCAAGAGAGAGGGAAAAAAATTTAGACAAAGAACGTGTTTGTCAACACGAAACGCTGTTTTGCCCACCCGCTGACATGCATGAATGTTGTCAGGCTCATTTGTCAAACGGAAGAAATTTTCTCAAGAAAAACTGAAAAAAAAAGTTGTCTGAAAAAATTGATACATGAACATAATATTCACATATCACACAGGAATGTATCATGATGATACAAACACATACTAATAAAAGCTTAACAGCAACTGCTTATATTGTCATACACAAATCCAGCAGCATATTCACGCCAGCATCTACCATACATAGATAAATAAAAAAAATTGAATATATATATATATATATATATATATATATATAAATATATATATATATATTTATATATCGACATTCATAATCATGTGTTTTATAAACACATGTATATAAGTCTGCATATATTCATACATGTATGTTCCTGTGTATGTTGTGTGTGTGTGCGTATATTAATAACTATATGTTCATGTGTTTGCATATATAAATGGATATATTTATGCATGTTGTACTCATAAATATTCTCACTTATTGTTCATATATATATAGATTAAAACGTTTCGAGGCCTCAAATCATCATCACCACCACCATCATCATCATCATCATCATCATCATCATCATCATCCTTCTTTCAACATCCGTCGTTGGAAATAGACGTACCCCAGGATTTGCCACACTTCTCTATGGTGGGTGTCGTTTAGCCAGTACTCTCTGAATTTGTCTAGCTCGTCTTTCTATCTAATGCTCTGTCGGCATCGGTTTCGCATGTGATCTTCAGGGATCCATGTTGTGAGTCACCGTGTCAACAGTTGTCTTGCAACATGGCCAACCCATTGTCATTTGAGATTTTTGATGGATTCTATGATGTCCCTGACCACCGTCTTCTTCCAGACGTACTGTGCTGTCTCTCCATGTAAGACCCAGTATAATGCGCTCGTTGCATATTTATCAGTTTGCACGTCTGTCTCTTGGTTAGGCTTCATGGTTCAGCTCCATAAGCGACTTTTGGGAGGATGCGTTGGATGTAAAGCCTTCATTTCCGGAATAATGGAATCATCTTGTTTTTGAAAGTTGAGCTTGCTCTGCCAAAAGGTTGCCATCCTAGCGTGATTTTTCGCTTGATTTCTTCTTCTTATGATGGTGTCGGGGTAAGTTGTTATCCGAAGTCGATGTAGTGATTTACTTCCTCCAGTTCAGTTTCCTCGATTTTGATCTTAGTGTTCTTATCTCTGATATGGTTGTGGCACATGATTTTCGGCTTGCTGAAGTTCATGCGTAGGCTGATTTTCTTGCTCTCTTCATTCAGTTCATCTAGCATAACTACGAAGTCGTGCAGGTTCTCTGCATAAGGGCTAATACGAATCTGTGGTTGCTCAGATATTCAAATTCTATTTCGATTCCTATACTCTCCAAGTTTAGTCTTCTGAATGCGGTGAAGAGTTTTGGTGAGCTGTATCATCTTATTTTACCTTTCACCAAGCAAATCGCCAAAACACATGATGAAAACCAACGGCGAGTGTGAGCTGGCTTCAGAAGAAGCTACTTGACCATGGACCACTTGCATTCGATGGATCAGCTGGAAGAAAAACAGTGGAATATAAGCTACCAATCGTTGTAGCATTAATCGACTTCAAAAAAGCCTTCCACACAGTCGGAATCGAAACGAAGGCCATTACTTGACAAGGCGTGGATCCAGTATATATCGAAGTGCTGATATATATATATATATATATATATATATATATATATATATATATATATATATATATATATATATATATATATATATTACAGCAGATCCTTTATCCTTCGACATATAGGCTGAAAACGCTGAACATCAAAACACTTTTTTCGAGAAAATGTTTATTTAACTTCTCACATTAACTTCCCTATGTCTGTCAGTGCAATATATATATATATATATATATATATATATATATATATATATATATATATATATATATATGTGTGTGTGTGTGTGTGTGTGTGTGTGTATATATATATACACACACATAAATATAAATTGATATATGATCTGATGATGATTATCAATTGCGACATATTAAATGGGAACTTTTATTCAGGACAATTTTCCACTTTTACATGGTAAATACATCACTTGGCCTAGACAACGTGAATAGATAGAACAGTTAAACCTGCATACCTGAACCTGCGACGGACAGGGTAGCCGATTCAACGTAGTAATGCTCTTACCATTGAGCAAAACTGCCGCCGGTAATGCATAGGCCTGTATCACTGTTTCGACTCCAAAATATAATTTTTTTTTCCTATTCACAGTCTATATTTAATCTATTCGTTTCTTTCAACGTGACGGTTATTCATTAGAAATGGATTTATTATCGAACAGAATGATTATGAATTGCGTTACTTCATATTGATTGCAGGCATTACGACACCAGTGTCTCCAGAACCTGTTAAAATCATCGTGTCATCTCATCATTTATCATATCATTAACAACGTTAGTCTGACATTATTCAAATCTGTCCTGTCCATTGCCATTTGAATTATTTCATGGATTATATTATTTCTTCGATTCCAGATTCGTTTTGTATAATATATTGAACTGTCTCGCGGACCTTTCAATGTGATATTGAGCATTATCCACTGTATCTGCATTGAATATTTCTTAATTTGAGAGCTTACCTTTTGATTAGCCTCCTTGATAACCTTGTAAATACCCTTGCCTTTTGTTAATGAAAAACAGTCGTTGGTTTATTTCGAAGAAAAAGATTTGAAAAGTGTTTATGCCATGTTGCAAGCAATGATTACAGGATCACTGTCAACATATTGGGTAACTTTTCCTGGTAAAGGCAATATTCAAGATTAATATCTTGCAGCGTTTTCTTTTTCATTATCGTAGTTATGCCTTCTTTGCACTCATCAAACTGAAACTGATGAATCTGTGATACTTGTAAAACATGCACCCTTCTTATGGATGTAGTTGTTAACTAGATTTGTGTGATATAATTAAGAGTGTTGAGTAAAAATGCGTTTTATTGGTAGAGCAAATTATCATTTTTCACGATATATGCTTATATAAATATTATTACACATAGTAACATACCTGAATCATAGGAAATGAAACACAACTGGATAAAAAGAAATTCATATTCTGCAATTATAACCAAGGTATCCGTTCTACAATGTAACGGATGAGTAAGAATGTATTCAATTTGAAACTTATTCAAGTAGTAGGAAGAGATCCAATATGGAAGATTGTTGGACTGTTGGATTCATGGTTGTTCTGCTCAATAGTATAATAGTTGTGTCATCCATAGATAGCTGTTTTGTTGTATCACAACTCTTCTGTGTGGCTATAGACTATCCAAAATCTTATCCAGTATCTTGATGTGGGATCTGAACCTTCACTTCAGTTTAAGAAAAATAGTCTACCTCTGCTGTTTTGTTGTATTATAACTCTTCTGTGTGGCTATAGACTATCCAGAATCTTATCCAGTATGTAGATGTCAGATCGGAACCTTCACTTAATTTTAAGAAAAACACAGTCTACCTCTGCCCTACGCAGAATTCAACGGTTAATTTACTTACACATAATTTTAAATCTACCAAAGTGCTCCTTCCAAGAGTAGGAAGAGCATTGGAAGATTATATATATATATATATATGTGTGTGTGTGTGTGTATGTGTGTGTGTGTGAGTGAGTGAGAGAGAGAGAGGGAGAGGGTGTATGTTGAAAGAACGTGAAACTATAGCTTATTTTGCACCGTTAATATGCACCTCCAAAAAATAGTACAAATGTTCAATTACTTCAATTTAACTCTAAAAATATGTAATACACTTATCATCGATAAACCCTCAACTCCTAATCGTAGCTCAGAGTCCTTTTCTGTTTTTAAAATATTGAACACAATCTAATGATATGGTATTATCACCAACGTTTCAGGGGTAGATGTTTTTGAGAGTGAAAGACTTCCTGGTGGAGCAGCTTGTGTCATTTCGATACAGCTTAAAAAGTCTTGCATCAGCTTCTCCTTTTTTTCAATAAAGAAATTAGAATTACATTTGTACATAATGACTTCTGTCTATTCTCTCTAGTCTGATTTGTTTTCCTGGGCGCCGTGTAACATTACTGGAAAAATGACAAAATTGTAAAATTTTGAATACATTAGACTCTTCTGATCGAATTGAATTTTGAATAAAGACATCAGTAACTATTGATGCTAAATGAATTGTAAACAAGCAAGGGAGATATTATATGATATTATACAAAACAAAAGAAAAGGCGTGGTCTTTGACTTGTTTAACATTTTTAGAGAATCCTTGTTCCAAGCAACTTCAAACTCGACACTGAGTTACCATGTTTATTGACTATTATATCATCTTTGTACAAAGGTCAGTTCTCGAGTAATCGCGTCACATGTTCATGTGCCCCCACCTACGCAATTGTAGTGAAATGACATTATTGATCATTAGTATTGTGTCTATGTTATAAAGACAGATGAATAATAAGCATGTCATTGTCTTAATAATCCCCCTGGTCATTTAAATGACGGTGCGTGTCTTATTTTAAAACCATCCACACTGATATTGAATGTACAATCACATTGAAGACGGGCCTGGTAATTCACTCAATAAAGACTGTCATGCGACTAATGTATTTTGCAACATACTTTCTTCAGGATGATAAATCATAGTTGTGTGGGAAAAAAAAGAAACAGATGTTAGTTCTCCAGGCTTTTGTTAGGGAGTGATCACAAGAAATATCTGGATTTTCAGAAAGCCAAAATTTTGACATATCGAAAATTTCCCAAGAGCCAGAATTTCCAGAAGGCCTGAGTGCACAAAATAAGGTATCAATTGAGCTTAAACATTGTAATTGAAAACCTCAAGGGATGGAAAAAAAAGTTAACTCTTGACATAATAAGTTTTCAGCCTTCGGGATGCATTTTAACAGCCTAATTTTGGTGAGGGTTCCTGACAATTCCCTTTCTGTCATATGATTCTTTTCCGGAATATTGTCCCTAAATCCATTTCTCACTGAAATAAGATAATTTTTCCTTTATTTCAACATACACACACGCACATACACACATACACAAACAATATATATATATATATATATATATATATATATATATATATATATATATATATATATATATATATAAATGTGTGTGTGTGAGAAGGATATAAAAAAAGCCGCTAGGCGAAATTTTCATAATAGCAGGAAATTCTTCCCTCTACACATTCCACTATGAATGCTCAAGATTGTGCAAGTGACACACATAAATGGAAAAAATATCCAAAGGGGCGATTGTAAATAGCTTTTCCAAAGAGGTTGCCCCAAATGTAAGCGATGTAAATTCGTTATTTATGTTTAAGCAACGTATTTTTTTCTTCGATATATTTTATCTTAGAAAAATCGAATCGCCTAATATTTATTTATAGTTTCGAAAATAACCGATGATCCGATTTATAGAGTTTCACACCCTCTTGCCCACTCAATGTTAAAAATACCCCACGATTTAAAAAACAAACAGATTTGAAGCAATAGTTCTATAATTTGAATTGATCCATATAATTGTGTGTCTCTTTTATCATTGACCGAGGTTTATTCCAACTTCAGTGGTGAACCTCAATATCCATTCATTCATCGTGTACGTTTGAAAGAAAAAAATAATTGGATTTTCGAGTAACTAAGACCTAGAAAAATTCACGTGTTCAGATATATGAGGAAACCATAAATTATACAATTTGAAGGTTGTGTACATTCATTTCATGAAAATGTGATTTTATTTATTATTATAATAATGAAAGATTATAGAAATATGATACTTTTTATTAATTTTGAAAACGAAGTAAACAGATCTGGAACAAGTCAATGTTGGTAATGAGTTTTATGATCTGTGATTTTTGTGAATTTTTGAGATCTTGTGAGTATTTTCCAAAGAAGGCCACATCCATAAACATTACAAATTTCATGGTGTTTTGTCTAGTGTTTGTTTTGGTTTTTTTTTTTGTGAAAAAAGTTTCAAATATTTGTATTTACGATTTCTGATATCGAATGAAGAAGCAGCCAACTGTAATTCATAAAATGTTCTCAGCTCCTCACTGGACAAACCCCTGTTTTTTTTTCACTTACGACACTCTCTCTAAAAAATACACACACACACACACACACACACACACACATACACACATTAAAAACGCTACTGAAGATTGGAATACTTCCTAAAACATGTTCAGCTCACTGGTTATCACATTTATGGATCAACTATTCAGTAAACAAAGATTCCTTACACTTAAACTTCTGAAACTGCCTCACTTCCTTTGTCCACAGTATATATATATATATATATATATATATATATATATATATATATATATATATATAATATACATATATATATACGCACACATGCACACACATATATATATATATATATATATATATATATATATAATCTTTCAATCCCTTGATTCTCTTGATAAATAACAAATTACTAAATATGTATTTATTTTCTACATAGTTATTTCTACAGAACCAGTTCTCTGAATTTGATGTAATTAGGCAACAGATACGTAATTGGGTTTACGATAACAGACACTCTCCACGTATTTTACTCAGTCAACAGTGAGACAACTTTGAGTTGGTTTGTAAACTCTGTGACTGTCGAATTCGTATCTCTCGAATGAGTCAGTTGAAACGTGGGTAGGGACGAAAGTCTGATACAAAGACGATTTTGCCTCGTGAACTTCAAGTTGGAACGAACAGAAAACGCTGGATCTGAATGTGAAAATGTTGCCTTTCACTTGGCCAAAGTCAAAAAATTTTGGTTAACTCTCTCCCACGAGGAACTGTGATTTTTCATATTTTACAGCTAAGCAGATTTCTATCAAGTTATGCATTGGGAAACACGAAGAACCAACAATGTTGTCAGAGATCAGAGTCGAAAGTGCTGGAACGGTTGGTTCTGACTTCAGGTTGGGAAGCATTCACCCAGCTACTCTTTCTTGACATCAGGTCTCGGCACAGATCTCAAGTTCAAGGCTGGCCAGGATTTTCAAATTAGAATTCGTTCCTGGGCAACCTGCAGAATTCCCTCGCCTTTCTTCGAAATCATTTTGCCAATGTATTGGTCACTCATGTCATGGCATTTGATAGGTTTGTGTACTTTGCATTTGTCTTTGTTCTTTTCTTGCTTTTGACTATAATTCTCAATGTACTCAGAATATTTTATTACTTGAAAAATCTCAAGAACTTTACCCTTTATTAGAACGATGATTTGATATCCGCACTAGTTGTAATGTCACAGAAGTCTGCTATCTTCCTTACAGCCTATATCTAATGACTTGTGACCTCTGGCTTTTCCAAACGAGATTCAGATGAGATTAGAGAGAATGCAATAATGCTGTCCCTTGTGATGTCGATTGCATGCAAAAAATGGAAAGGGTTCTGGGGCAAGTATGTAAGATCTAAAAGAAAGTACTTTGAAGCAGCCCAAAACACCAATGCCCTAGGTTGGTTATTTCTGTTCACATTGAGTTGCTATATACCTTCCACGGATGCCTTGTACACGATTGATTTTTTCCCTGATAAAAAAATGTTAATGGAGATTCAATAAGAACATCTTCGTCCTAATATCTTTCGTATTTGGTTTCCATAACGAAAATAATACTACGTATTTCGGGCTAATATTCACACGAGATATTCATTATATCTTCAGACTGAAATATATTATATCTCAGAAGAAATGTTAAACAGATGATTATTTCATTTTAATTTAAGTTTCTGAATTTTTTGATTTGTTTCTAAATGGGATTTATATCGTTGACATCCATCCTTTGCAGACACAAAAAATGTAATGAAACCATAGAAGTCCACTATATTACTATTTATTTGACAAGTAAACAATACGAATCCCAGTAAATAAACAAATTCAAAGATAAGAATATTATCAACACAGTTTTGTGAACAGCATTCATAAATCGAGAATTATTAGTTGCCTTTAGAGTACATTGACATCGTTATTTTAGCGAAGCAAATAATTGGGTTCCTCTGCCGGATATTTAGACACCATGGTTCATTGCGTTGCAAGATATAACTGCCTACCACGGTTTTTCTAACCGCATTATAGTCATTGAAAAATATTTGATTCATAGTCTTTGTAACCAATTTCATTATGATGATGGTCGGCATTATAGTTATTACGAATTCAAATCTGAAGAAAAGTTATATGTACATATTACTGGAAAATGGATGTCTGTATTATTGACATAGATTATACAAGCATAAAAAAGCATACTTGAGATTCGTTATGAGTGTATAATGCCATACTGATAAAAGTTCTGATATTTTATTTCTAAGAAAAACTTGAATATGTTTCACTTTGATGTACAGTATATTTAATCCGAGCATTGAATTTTAAAATAATATATTAATACTTTTTTTACCAATTGATTTTAAGCATTTTTCTTATAAAAAAAAAAAAGATAATTTCACTAATTAGTAATTATGGCTGAGTTGGTGTGATATACCCATCAACGTTAATAAATACAATGACGATACACTCACCAATGCTTTAAAAAAAGCACTGCTCCGCTGCAAAAATGAATCGACGTCTATTTCTTATTTGACGTTCTGGAGAATTTAAGACGAATTCAATATCAAACATATTCTTTGCTGCACGTATCGCTGGCAAATTTTGACGGTTTCACTACCTTATAAATCAATTTATTCGAGATTCTTTTCCTTCATGCGTTACATCTAATCCTGCTGCATGCAAAATACAAAGCAAATTGTTTTGATTGTCAAAACACATTCCTAGTTATATGATCGAAAATGATCAAGACATATTCTGTAAGATCTATGCTACTGGAGTGAGTCAGTCATTAGTGTCACTTGATAACACTTTGGTAAAAAAGAGAATCAGAAAATTTCAATTTTTTGTTGCTCGTGTTATTATCATATAGAATTTGTCAAGCTATTTACTTTTTTCATTTTATGATATTTATTGATGTTGATTCATCAACTGTTGATTGTACTCGCAAGAAAAAGACCAATCTTTATACCTATTTCTTTCCATTCCTCATAGAAAATTTTAGGGAAAGGATTTTAGAATATTTTTTCAAAGAGTTTGGTATATTTTGTTCTTGAACATGTTTCGCTACTCCCCTCTGGATAATTTGCAATTCGTTTTCATAGTTTCCGAAAAGGGACTGTCTTTGTCCAAATAACTTTTTTTGGAGAATTACTTAGCTTGAAATCGATTTGAATTTATCGGAATGAATTTTTCCCATCCACTTCAGGGGAATTTGAACAACGATTTTTTCACTGCTCAAAAACCGTTGCATTTGAGCCAAGCCAGAGAGTCAGCCTCATCGTTATGTTCTTGCTATAGCTAATGCTGTTACTAATTACAACTACATCCGTTATTTCTTTTTTCTAAGTGGATATGACCGTTGCCATGTTTTTAGGGATGCACAAGCAGTTTTAACAAAGTACTTTTCGTTGACGCCAAGAGTTCAAAAGAGAAAAAATGTCAACCCTCCATGCAGAGCAATAAAACAGCAATAAAACTGAAAATAACTCAAAAGATATTTCCCAAGCTCGGATTCCATGCAATGACTGAAGCTGATACAACTCCTGCCAGTAAAAGAAGAGTTAGACAAAGAAACAAAGGAACGATTAGTAACTGTCAAACAACACTTTCACCAAAACTGTCAACGTAGGTTTCGTTCAGTTTTTAAGTTGGTGTAACTTGTTATGTATGCATGTATACATTTATGTATGTATGTATTATGAATAAATGGGAATGTATCAAACGTTCATCGATGGAGTTAAATGTGTGAATATTTGAATACTAATATAGATGGTTTTTCAAAAATTCCAATCTATAGTTCCTTTAAAGAGGATGGGTTCAGTTTGAAATGTATGTTTATGCTAAAATTTGACTCCTTACTTTGAGTCAGTTTGTTCTTACTGAGGAATTAACTTATTAGTTGATCACTCCTTTTTCCAATTTTCCTAATTGTTTGTGTCGAGCCCGGCATTTCTGCCAAAGTACGTCGGTCTGGAGAAGTCTTCTAATGAGTAACTAACCAGACTTTTTTGAAAGATTTTGAGATTGCAGCTACTTTGTCAGATCAGGAAGCATCGTTGTAAAATCAATTATGAATCCTCCTGAATATTCCCGTTCATATTTTCATGTATTCTTTCATTTATTTGCTTCTTCTTCAATGAGATTAGTAAGAGCATCAAAGGTGGAAAACAGAACATGGAAACCCGGCAGCGTTGATAGTCAGGTTCGGAGTTATTTTATCAAATTAAAATCAAGAAATATATAGAAATAACACAGATGTCTAAATTTGTAAATTCATACTAATAATTTAAGATCAATATTGGCATAGAAGGAAAATGTTTGATTATGTAATAAACATAAAATTATTTCTAATTATTCCAATTTAGTCTTCGTGGAAAAATTGCCATTTATTGCTAAGTTCGCCCTTAACGACGTATCATTACTGAGAGATGCATGCATATTATTCATTATGTTTCCTATTTCATTTCAGAATCTTGTTTAGACTGTAGAATAAAAGAATTTGAGTAAAACCATTGTCAAGACGACGATTGGTTCTACATTGCAAGGCAGGTATTTCGGTTCTAAAATAATATCTAACATTCAGCCAAGACGAATTTCCTGCACAAAAAAATGTGGATATTTCGACCTATCGTCGAATCTTACACTTAATGACAAATGAGAGCTTTTGTAAAACTCCAAAACAGGATTTGATTTGATATTACACCGTAAGAAGAACAAAAATAAATCATCAGCCACTTTGGGAGTTTAAACAGATATATAAAATTCTCATTGATTTGTCGTGATCTGTACACATAACCAACCAATTGCTTGGCTCAACAACTTAAATAATTGAGCCCGTACATATCTGTATGATACATATTCTTCCATATCTTATGTTAACTGAAGTTTAACATACTGATAGGCAAGGGCTGATTTCTTTCTTACTGATTAATCCATTAAAACAATTTTACATATATATTTTTATTGTATTATATATGGAATGCAGATGTTGCAGTAATCATTTCAGTTGGAAGAGAAGTGGGAGAAGGAATTGACCCTCCAGCAGCCTATTTCGTTCCTTATTGGTTCGTCGGGAGGGAAAAAGAAAATAAGTTGAATTTATTTTTCTTTTTTTTCCATTTAGAAACTCAATTTGTGAAAATAGTTTGGGGTAAAAACTATGAAAGCAATCGACAAAAGAAAATTGGAATTTTTTAAAACTTCCGATGATCCAGTCTTGTATATCTTTTCCGTTGTGTAACAGCTCAAAGAAGACGGACATCTGCAGCGTCGCCCCCCAAAAAGGCTAATGCTGTTAAAATTTTGGAAAAAGAATTCAAAATCAGTAAAACAGTGCATAAGATTTTGGAACTTTTTGTAATAGTTATCACCGTAAAAAAAATTGATGACCATAAAAAGCAATATTATGCTCGTTTCATTAAACACCTCACCTTCCAAGGTTCGTAAATCGGAATTAAGGTGGAAATTTTTGGTCAGGTAGTGGGCTCTATCGAAGGAAAAAAAAGAAAACGCTTTTTGGAGGTCCCTTTTCGAAAAAAAAAAATCAACTCAATCTATTTTTCCTTTCAAGATTCCTTTTTTTGAATTCTGAACAACAGCATTTTATGAAAACTAGAAGAATAGACCTCAAATACATATTACAGAACATTCATATAAAAGAACCTACTTTAAACCAATAATAAAGCCCCTAACAGGCTAAAGATTATTACATTTATATTCTAATTATTTAAATCCAGGTGAGACAGTAACGAGTGCGCATCAGCATTCATTTTGTTATTCATGAAATCTGTAATTTATTCATGAGATAATAGGCTGCAATTTTCCGAAGCCTTAATCCATTAGGAAAACATGCGTGAACATGTTCACACGGGTAGATATCAATCTAAGTAGATAGTGAATTCACGTGCTAGATGAAAGCTTTAGAGATACTGACAGTGACGATTGGTAGCTACTCCATGTACATCGCTATATATCTATATCTACCCGGATAATCAATAAAAGACGTCGATACCAGGCCGTGTTTTAAATATGGACCAACGGTAACGACCTCAGCAAAAACATCGTCATCCCAAACTGCAACGCTAATTGTCAACAGTGACCCAACAGAGGAAGGGAAATGAAAGCGGAATTGCAAACCGCAGCACTGACATGATAGGCTTAAAAGAGAGGAGACGTTGGCTGGAGACCTGAGGAGACTTATTGTCACTTAACCTTCAGCAACGACCAGGGTGCAACCGGTGAGAAACTGTAAACTGCAGTATTACTGCGACCTATGAGTACTTGGAGAAAAGGGCTGGAAACTTGAGAAGACTTGATGTCACTCAATCTCCAGCGGCAACCACAAGGCAACTGGTGTGATATTGCAAATAGTAATTATAATAATGACCGAAGTGTATGTAGTCATGCAGAAATACAATGCAACGCAGGCCCTTCGGCGGTATTTTTTTTGTCAGGAATGATCAATGAAAAAATTAGAAAAAAAGAAAGGTCAAAGAATTGCTGTATTGTTTACCAATGCTGACTAAAAAGAATAAAGAACAAGCATGGATTCTGCTGGACACAAAGGAAGGATTAATTTAAGATAGAATTGAATTGAAAGCAAAAAAAAACGTATATCGGTGAGGAATTAGAAAACAAAACAAAAAAGATTTCATAATAACTCATAAATGTTTACATGGTCAGCACTGTTGTTCCCTTAAGACAACCTGTTCGAATGATACAAACATACATACATACATACATACATACATACATACATACATACATACATTTTTTATACATAGCCAACTTGACCATCTCGAAACCTTAAAGAAAAAAAAATACAATTTTTGTGAGAATTTTGGTAGATGGTCTCTGATAATGATCAATTCCACCCGGAGGTGATGTATTTAAATGTAACGGGTATTATTAGATTAGTTTCATGTTTACGTTTCAGGAGAAAGAAAAACAGCTCGATTAATTTTCAAGACAAATTTTTTAGAATATAGAAAAAAATTTTTTTTAATTCATTGTCGATTAAATTCGATCCGAATCTTCGATATCATATTTGAGATGTTGTTTGTCTGTGACGACAAATCGGAAGACAGGTTTAAAGGGAACGCATGAATGTAAAATTTTCTTTGCAGCTACCTGTGTACGTGTGCATGTTTGCTGGCCACTGATAATATAAGTAAAGGATTACTGCTGCTGATGTTAATGATGGGATAATTTTGTTTTTTTACAAAAAATTGAATACAATTATTTTACTTATTAAAACCTTGCACCGAATTCTCAATTAACAGCTTGAGCATACTGATACAAAACTCTGCTTCATAAATGCCAGTTTTAAAGCAAAAGATATTTAGTATGTGTTGATAAAATGAAAAAAAGGATGCGTGTACAAAATACTGAGCGATTGAGTCGGTCACTCTCAAACTCCAGCAAAACAAGGGTCATGAACAATAATCAAGTCGGAAATAAACGCACAAAAACCAAAATCTAAAACCTCGAACTGGGGAAAGAAGGGCAAATAATCTCTATGAAATCTTCGAAAAAAGAAAAAAATCAAGCAAAGAATCACTCTACGTTGGTAAGCTTTGGACATAGTAGGCTTAACCTCCGCAAAAACAATAAAATCCTATTAGTCCTTAAAAGAAGAGTAAACAAATGACATCCACTCAAAAGACACCTATCGAGCTGAAACATAGACGCTAACCAAGAGACTGACCCTCTAACCGGGAATCATGCAACATGGACTTGAAATAATCATGCTCATTACAAAACATCGTAAGATCCATTAAAAAACTCAAATGGCGATCGTTTTGTCATGTTTTAAGAATGGCTGACAATCGATTGGCATCACAACTCACAACATGGATCCCTAGAGATTTCATGCAAAACTGAGTCAAGCAGAAAACAAAAGAAAGGAACGAATCAGACAAATTCAGGGAACGATGGCTCTGCAAAGCCAATGATAAAAAGATCTTGCGAATATTGAGTAAGATAAAATACTGATGATGACGACTATTTCTACAAGCGAATTTAAATATCTGCTTTTGGTCAGAACATTTATATTCAAATTGTTCGATTGCAATCAATATGGTTAACTACAACGATTATCAGAATCATTGTTTAACCTTGATATCAAATTTGACCTAAGTATCCAGCATCTCAAATTGCAATTAACAGGACATGTAGCAGGAATACCACCCAAAACAGCCAGACATCATGATATCACAACTGATAACGTTGATCCCCAGAAATCATATGCAAAACTGTGTCCAGCAGAAAATAATAACTACTCAAGCTCTGAAATTATTGAATCGATGTTGCCAATCGTAGAGATTTATGACGAATATTTGGGGAGATTTCTTAGATCGTTTATTTCTCTCTATAACATTACATATTTGACCTTATTGTTTCGCTCCCGAAAACCCTACATAATCAATCTTACAAATACATGAGACCTTCTCAACGAAAGAATACTTGAAATGGTATCTTTTTTATTTCCACAGGATCGATGAAGTTGAATTATCTTGAAAAGTGCTTTTCACAAATTATGCATTCCCCTGCAAGCATCACCCTAACATTCTTTGGTACTTTCTTTTATTATTGCGATCCATCGACCTATCAGTAGCATAATCAGTTCCAGCATCACTTGAAGGTCAAAATCTGATGTTGGATTTAAGAACATTCCTTTAAAATGGATAACATTTTTACTCTTCGTATGCAAATGTTTGTACTGACAACATCCGCTCCTACAAAGTCTCACGGCAACGTAATTAAATTGGTTTGTTCATTGCTGACAATAAGGGAACATTCATTTTACACGACATGTTTATTTTGAATATACACTCCTAACATTCCGATGTGTTTTAATTGGTGAGCATTATACGATGAAAATTCCAGATCGAAATTCAGTAAATGATTAAGTATCAAGCAAAGGACATATT
Source organism: Thysanoteuthis rhombus (assembly GCA_963457665.1). Taxonomy (NCBI): domain Eukaryota; kingdom Metazoa; phylum Mollusca; class Cephalopoda; order Oegopsida; family Thysanoteuthidae; genus Thysanoteuthis; species Thysanoteuthis major. The sequence continues at coordinate 49,388,706 of OY735226.1, read as the reverse complement.
GATCAACAGTTGTAAATCATGAGTAGCTACGTAATCCATGATTCCATCGTTGTTAATTCAACTTTGATAAGCAGTCACTTTCAGTGAACCACGAGTTGGAACACACACGCGCGCCATAGGTCATAAAATTATCATGCTAACTATCAGTTTTCCCTAACGATTCATCAATGTGTAATTACTGTACACTGTCCAAAGTTTCAGTGGATGTAAGCAGAGTCAAATTCATTGTCAAACGGAATCGTTGAAATAGGTTCCGTCGTATTTCAATTTCGTCAAGTAGTCGAGATATGTAAATACATATGTATGTGTACAGGCTGCGCAAATAGTGCTAAAAGGCGGACATTCACAATATTTAGTCTTCATCAAGTAAAACAATGACGGTTTTATTTTGTTTTCCTAATTCCTCTATTGAAATGTTTTTCAGTTAGGGGTTCGATTTCCAATATATCCGTACGTCAAAATGATCACTTATTTAGTGCTCACAATTCAGACAATCTGGAAAAAAAATTGAAAAAGGTGATTTATTCAATGATAACCTCTTTAGCAATTTTTTAATTGATCAAAAAAATACATCATGCTGCTAAAGGTCGTTGGTTGCATGACTAACCAGACCTGTTCTTTTTATTACACGGATGGCACCTAATATCCATGTAAATATATTTTCATCAATAAAATCTTGAGTGATAATTCGAATTCAATCCTTCAAATATCGGTTTCTACTTGAAATGTAAAACTGTGCAATACGTATTCGCCTGATTTACTAATGTGAAATTGACATTCGAAAGAATTCGCTCTGAAAATTATAGAAATGAACACATCGTAAAAAAAAAACAAGAAACTGGTTCTCCTGTTTTGGCAGCGTCTGCAATTCATTTAATCTGCATTTATGACATCAATCAAAATCGAGAAAAAGGAAGAAAACATTCTGAATTGAAAATAACATCATAGTCAATGTGTAAAGGTATTTTGATGAAATAACAGGAATTCAAACTTGAGGTATAGTGAACGAATAGATAAACACGTATGGTAGACGCTCAACCGTCACATAACATATTTTGGTAGCTTGCAATGTTGGGGGTAGCCATTCAGAAAAAAACGATTAAAATAGACAATCAATCAATAAGTTCTTGCCTACGCCTTTTGTAGGGTAGAGATCACCAGAAAAGTCTGGATTTTGAAATTTAAACGGAACAATCTAGCGTTAACCTAAGATTGCGAACGGAAAAAGATTCCAAAAAGTATTTGGGGGAAATTTCGACGGAAAATGTTTTAGATATAGTGAACGTCAACATTTTCAGCCATCTAGTTCTGCTGATGAGGCCTGTGCACAGGATGCATAAAAAGATAGCCTGTTAGTCTGCTACACCGTTTCGAAAACTTAAGAATCATGTGTTGACAGTATCAGTGAGAGAAATGGTTGATAGTTTCTAATAGAAATTATCGCCAACATCAAATTGCATCTGTTAGAATATCGCTGGCAATGTCCTAAACGGATATAATTTGTGGATACAATTTGTAATTACATATTGATCTTTTGACTGCCGCTGGTCGTCACACTCCGCCAACTTAAGTACGCAAAAGCATAGACAAATGTAGAAAACGTTAAAATAAAAGAAACGATTATTACGCAATATAAGTGATAGAATACTAGGAGCGTTTATCGGCCATCTTAGTATGTACTCAATTTTCGACAATGTATGAATTTTATAAGTCAGAATAGACTCAGAATTTTATAGATTATAATACGAATAATGAGTGTAAACACTTTTTGGGGTAGTAGAAGAGATTCTTATTCGGCAAATACTCCATTTTGAGAAGGGGCACATAATAAAACCCTTTAATGGGGTTTGTGATTCAGTTCTATAATATATGCCATCCCATGTTCAGGGAATTTGAGATCATGAAACATTTATTAGGGTAAATTCAAGCTGAATTTATTCACGATACTAGCTGAGGGGTCTTATTTAATGGGAATATTGTGGTTTATGTGTGCAACAATTTACAGTGATAACTCGCTTAGAGGTAGACTGATAAAATTGCTATGAAGTAACATATCCTCTCTTTGAAGATAGTGCAGTTGCATAACGTTAATTTATTATCATCCAAGTTCTTATATAATTCTTATATTCTGATCTTCAGAGTCGTTTTATACAAATTAGAAAAAAATCGCTTTTGAAAAAATAGATTGGGTACCGATATTACCTCTTCTAAATTGTACCGATATCGGGGTCACCCTACGTATTCTTTGAAAAGTGATTTTATGAAGTTTGGTTGGAGGTCTCAAGAAATTATATCAACATAAATACAATACATGGGTAGTAGTATGATTAAATAAATTCTTTAACCATTACCTTTCAAGAGAGATGATCGTTACTGTTTAACGAATATCGTTGAATAAACTAAGTGAGAGGTCCATATTTTCTTGTTGTAACACATAGATTTGATTTATTGGGTTTCATGGGACCATTCAACAGGTTAATGGATGAATTAATTCTATTTGGATGTTTCAAGTCCTCAAACTCCCATAACTTATGGCCAGTATTAGGGGTAATCAAATATATTAGTCTTCAGTATCACCATGCTATTAATTGTGCTATGACTTCTGCATCACTTTTGACTTCTTATTAATCCAAGTAATAGAAAGACGGGTATATTCCAATCAGGATATTTTCTTCATTAATGAATTCATTTCCCTGGAATAGTGCAGAGTTCGAAATGCTGGACACGCAATGTCTTTTTTAATATAAGTTTAACTGCCTTTCCTAAGTGGAGGAGTTTCGTGTTGGGTCAGAGAATCAAGAAAATCACACTGTCCCTGATATGAGAAAAAAAGGGCTGGAGTAAATATGCAAAAAGATGGAGCGCAGGGATCATTATATCTTGAATTATATATGATTCATACTTAATCTATTACTGTTTATCAATATAAACAGTATTTCAAGTACTATTTTTCTCATAATGGCCCCAGCAATAGCTTTGTCAATTCATCTTCATGGTCATTCCTTTTTGTTATCATTGGGTAATATCAAGTTGAGTATTGGTTTACATGTTTCGATTATTGCCTCATAGATATGATTGATCTTCCAGTGTCTACTTACATTTCTGAACAAATATCAATCGATTTCTCTCATTTGTCAGTCAATAATCACTTAACGCTATTGATCATTCATTATCAGCTTCAACGTATTGGTCAATCAATGTAAATTGACAGGATTTGGTCAATACCCAATCTATTGCCTTGACTGCGACGTATCCACAATAGTCCATTGTCAATAAATATGAGTTCTTCCCATAGTTAGTATTTACTTTAGTTTCCACTGGTCAATCCAATTATTTGCTCCTGACAACCAATCCATTTTTTTTGCATACAAGGTTGCCTGCCTGTGTTGAATATTGTATTTCACTTTCTCTTTTCTTCTAAAAAAACGCAGTACTTTTTAAAGATAGGAGAGACTTAAAAACGTATAAAAAATGTATAAAAAGGAAATTTCGAATGAAATAAAGAATACAGAATTCTAATCGTATAAATTCCATGATTCGAATTCGACGGCACAAAAGCACTCTCTCGGAAATTAAGTTATTGCATGCTAATCCAGTGCATTCCTACTCTCAAAGAAAAGCTGAATCTACAAATTTGAAAAATAATTACATTAATTCAAGACATTAACTACGAGCTTGCCACAGGTAACGGAATTTAAAACATTGAAAATATCCAGTCTATATCAAGTATTGTTTTGCTTTTATTCATTAAGAAAGGTCGAGTAGACAATTACTTGAAGTCGCTTAACATCTAAAAGGAATATCACAATACGAAGACATTCTGTCAGTTTGAAAGAAATCTCGCATAAAATTTAATGGACTAAATGTCTATAGCAATTCCATGGGCAAACCAATACAATAGAGAGAAGCCGGTCTGCTGCAGGGTTAAGTTCTTCCCTACATTATTGATAAATGAAAATGTTGTAAATATGATCAAAAAGGATAATAAAATACATTCTATTTGTATAGATGTATTCATCAGTATAAAAGAAGTCTTTGTGTATCAGTGATATGAATTTCCTAGATATGTTATCCTTGTTACTTTAGCTCAGTCAGCAAGACTACAGGTTGCCAATTTCAAATAACGGCGGATGATTATCAATTTTTACCCCACAAATTTGGTGAATGTTTTTATTGTTGTTAAGATAGAATAATTGAGTTTAATCTGGGTTTTTATTTTTAAAAAAACAAACAAAATAATAATGGATGAATACTAATGAAAGGTAATATTCCCAAGCAAAACATCGATGTGGGCGAAATGGAAAGAGACCTCTCTTAGGACTGACAAGCTTCTTATACGTGGGTTGGAGGACAATCCTAACATCTCATCTACTGCGTAAAGTTCACTGGTCGCCTGCAGGATTTTCCTGTGGGAACGATACCACACCGTTTACATCGTTTCCATCTGATCGTAAACTTATTCATGTTCACACCAATATAACTCCATAAAATCACAAAAAAACCCGCTTCTCTTCACCATGGCCAGTGCAGAGTGTTTCTCTCCTGCTATAGTTTCACTTCATTATACTAAAACACGCAGAAGCAGAGATACAGCGACCCATAAGTAGCTACGGGTGGCAGAATGACTTGTAGGTCGACAGTCAACATCACATCTTCTCAGATGGATAGTTCTTGGAGCACTGAAATCAACCCCTCTCCTGGCAAGGTCTGGAAGCTTGGGCTTCTCCGTAGGTAAAATGACTTCATACCGTCTCTCAATTGGTAGAAAACCAAGTACGACCTGAACTCATTTTTGCTTGTTTAGTTTTATTCCATGTCTTCTATGTATAGAATCCATTTGTAACCACTATATATATATATATATATATATATATATATATATATATATATATATATATATATATATATATATATATACATACGCACGTGTCAGCACACATGCATGCACATGCATACACACAAACATATATATATATGTATATATATAAATATATATATATATATATATGTATATATATATATATATATGTATATATATATTTATATATATATATGTATATATATATGTGTGTGTGTGTGTGTGTGTGTGTGTGTATGTGTTTTGATATGAGCGTGAGTGTAAAAATTGTTTCGTGTCGTTGAATATCATCTGATGTCCGATCAAAAACGATGATGTACGATTAGGCTTAGAACTGGTCGTTCAAAATCCAAAACATCATGTGATGAAGCGTTATTTTTTGTTGATGATCAGTGAATGCATTTCGTGTACATTTAAATGAATACTTAGTCCCTTCATAATCAGGAGTTAATGGAACGTCATCATTGATATTCAATTTCCTTTACTGATAACTTTTTTTTTTGGGGGGGGACTGGATATTCTAGGCAAATTTGATTATTCAGCTTAAAGGAATAAAAAATATTTGTACAATATAAACATCCACTGGGAGTATTGAAAAAAACTATGAATTTTCAAATTATCTCACTGAACTGAGGTTAGCTTAAATCGAGAAGCTTTATTGATATTTTGTTAGGAATACGAAAATCCTTTCTTTTCCTTTTTTTTGCTCACGAGGATTTTATCAAAACAATATCATGGGGCTTGTCTTAATTTTCTGGAACTTTTTATACAAATTTGAAAATTCATATTTATCTTTCTTTACATTCACTCATCTCAAAAGGACGTATCTTTTAACATTTGTTTCCTTAAAAAACAAAAACACAAACAAAAACAAACAAAAACACAAATGAAAAAAAAAAACAAAAAAAGAAATAGACAGACCCGTCGATCTACAAAGCATTTATTTGTAAAACAACACTGGTGCAATTGTTGGACTTCATTTGCCAAATTTCAATGATACATCTTTTTGTTAATCGATTCCGGATTTTATATGCTCACATTACATGTTGACAAAATGGGGCTGAATTTGGCTCTAGGCAAAATCACCTTATCTACTTATATCGAATCAAAATTCATTTTAAAGTTCTCTATCAGCTTTCAATTGATATTTAAGATTTTTGAAAATTTTGAATAATCATTAGAAATGTTCTGAAAGTTCAATTCAAGCCATGAAATTTTACATTTGACAAAAAAAGACCATTCAAACTAAAAAAAAAAAAGATCATGTTCAAACGTAATATTGTGAGCACATTTTTATTCTCTGTAAAACTTTTAACCTGTTACTGTGACCTTCGTTCTGTCCAGCCTCCCTTACGTCATTTACGTGCCTGGTCCAATCACTTCTGATTACATTTCCCATCCTTAATATGTTGCAGCTCTAAACCAATGGAAATGACGGTAACGCACCCAGCAGAAAAAAGCAGGAAATCGAATTCCTGGACGTGGGCTTGAGTATGTTTCGAGCCTTTATCTATAATCGGGAAGGCTATGGTAATAAACCTTATGATCGATATCTGCTTAACCGTTCCAGTGCTTTGATCAATTAAGATTTATTCTCTTTGTACGGTCTCTCAATATCCAGCCAGGCATTTTCAAGTAAATATCGAAAGGCTTTTTCTCACAATGGTCAATGATGAATCGGTCGAACCTCTATGGCCTATTGCCATATCATTGACAGTTGCTAGTGTCAACATGCAATTGACGCCCTGGCAGGTTAACCAACGAAAAGTGATCAAACTAACAATAACAAAAGGTGAGTTCGATCTGAAAATAGTTACAATGGAAGGCTAATGGTACGACCAATACATTATATGTATGCAAAATAAAGCAATAGTTCATATAACAACGTAGATTCTGATTCTAACATGCACGTATGCACGCGCACACACACACACACACACACACACACACACACACACACACATATATATATATATATATATATATATATATATATATATATATAAATACAGGGTAACAATAAATCATTAGCACAACTATGAAAATGTACTAAAAGTATGTAATAGCAACAACAATGTAATTCTACGAAGTGTGGTGCAGAATAAAGACAAACAATTATTTTTGTGAACATTACTATGCTCATACAAGGGCGTTATTGGTCACAGAACTATTCACACAAAAACAGAGCCGATTAATTTTGGGCACAATTTACTGATTTTGATAGAACACGGGTTTGAAATTTAATTCATTTGAAAACAATACTAAAGAAATGTAATTGAATAAACTTTAGGAACAAAATAAAAGAAACAATTTGATTTATTTGAATGAAAATGGACGGTGAAAATTTGTGTGAGATACCATGTACCATTGTTTATTCTATTTTATTTGTAAAACAATTGAACAATTATCCAGTATCCAGTAACTAAGAAGCAGAATAAATGCCCAAGGATAAATGTACCATTGGGAATGATGCAAAGTATCACATATATATATATATATATATATATATATATATATATATATATATATATATATATATATATATATATATACATGTATGTGTGCATGTGTGTGTGTGTGTGTGTGAGTGTGTGTGTGTGAGTGAGTGCGTGCGTATGTGTGTGCATGTGCGCATGTTAGAATTAGTATCAACGCTATTATATGAACTAGTGCTTTTTTTTGCATACACTTTGAGATAATGTGAACTGAATCAATCTGCTTTTTTCTGGGTGATTAGTTCTCATGTTTCTCTTACGTCATCCACATTTCTTCTTGGACTGGTCAAATATTAAAGAGCAGTTAGAAGCAACAATATATTGTCGGGCAATCAAGGGGAAAATCGGGAAAATATCTTCCTTCTGAACATAATTATTTACCTTTTTATCTGTGTATTTTCTTTACGATTGTGTGTGTCCGTCTTTAATCGTCATTTTATCTCAATATCTCTCTTTTTCTCTCATATTTTACTTGCGTGGGAGCGCACACGTCAGCATCAAATCGAAACCTTTGTCTTCAAAGCAAACATTCTTTCCAGTCAATTGACGGTATAGAAAATCGTTTTAAAATCATCAGCAGTAATGGCAACAGCAAAAGCAGAAAAATCATCATCATTGTTTTTGGTTGAGTCGAATATGGTCGAATGTGACTCAAGGAAGAAGGAATTACTCTTGGTTCACAGCCTTTTTTACAGGCAAAAAGGGTAGCTCGCTCCTTGAGCAATCAATGCTTTGACCAGTGAGAGTTTGAAACTTTCAGGAATCAACTCAAGGTCGGAGAGTCGACTTTCGTTGAGGAGGTGTTAAAGAAGGGTAAGGTTGGGATCTGGTCGAGGCTTTTTTGTCTCCATTGTCAGAGAAGGCGTATCCGTCGTCCTGATCGTAGTATTATAGTGTCCAAACTATGCAGATTTATCGCTATTGTTGTAACATCGGCTTCCCCAAATCCAGTAGGATGACCCCTCGCTCTGAATGTGAACTTTACAGAGCCGTGTTTGCTTAGGAAAAGAGAACCAAACGCACATTACCAAATATTTGCATGACTTGAGACGCTTGCAGAATGGAAAAAGTCCCATTTTAAGAGCTCTGGACTTGGTGCCATTTTGCATCCTTTGTTCCAACGACCAATAAGCATTTAATCAAATATATATATATATATATATATATATATATATATATATATATATATTCCTGAAAGATTCAAACTCTCTTACATGAAAGCAATGATCGTCCTGAGAACGAACTACCCTATAAGTTGCCTACAAGGAAAATAGTGCAGTATGTGTAGATAGTGTACTATGTTAGCTTTTAATGACTGTAATTCAACAACTGCAGCCATCAGGAATGGAAAATGGTTCCATCTTTTTTATATGTGCGTACAGTTGTCTCTCTGCATTTTCCAGCGTTCCTGGCCATACTGGTCTATATCTTGCAAAATGACGTCAGTACGCTATTAAACCCCTTCTCTATTTTTTTTCCATGAAAAATCTCCTTTGAAATTTCTGATATGTCCAGGAAACAACAATTCCATGAATTTTAATGCCTTTTAAAGTTTTCCACCTGATCTAGTAATTTTGTCAAATGGAAAATGGCTATGACGTTATAAATCGAATTCATTATTACCATATTTATTTCTGGATGGATTTTTCAATTGTTTCAAACATTCTCCGTACGATTTCTCAATTATTGTCTGCGATGGTGCAGGCATAGTTTTATACAAGTTCATAAACTGAATTGGCAATGATGGTTCTCTATTGAGCCTATAACGATTGGAAATATTGACACAAAATTGTTTTTTTGTGCTCTGTGGTTAATTTCTCTCTACAAACGAAGATTTTACTCAGATTTTACATCCAATGTAGATGGAGATATCTACAATAACTTCATATGAAAAAGTTTGCTCAATCAGAAACTTGCTTTGCTAAAGTGATTGTTCACTTGATTTTTTCTTGCTTTAAGCTTTTCATTTAGATTTTAAGGTAGTGTTCTACTTTTTCTTATGTCTGAGTTTTCAATTACGATTGTTGTGTTTTTGGCCACAACATGTACATATTACTTGCTCTACTGAGGTTCATGTAGAGAACAGATATTTCTTAAGTACAGGATGATGCAAGAGTATTTAAAACAATCAAAACTGGAACTTTGGGAAAAATAGTTTGATCAACGAAGTAAAATGATAGAATTTTACTTTGAATGACTTGAGCGTTTACCCTTGTTATTTGACACCTCTGAGTCCATGAACCGTCGTTTTTGCACGTTATCGATGGATATCTGGCTTTGTTAATGATCACAAATTAACTGGTAGATCATGTCCGGTCCGAAATGTTGAAAATCGTATATGTGTGCAGAGAAGTTGGTATCTTTCGAAATAATACGCACAGTGTTTTATGAAGAATCAGAATATGCCAGACACGAAATGGCAAGAATCTTTTAACAGATAGCTTTTTTGTATAGAAAATTAACCCTTTCCATTCTTTTCGTTGAAAACAATTTTAAAAGGCATTGAAAACTGAGGTGTTGGAGGCTTCAAATACCTTTACGGCCTTTGTGCTACTCCGTAGAAATAATTGGAAAAATTGTGACAGTCTGATCACAGTGAATTTTTATCACTAGGTTAGACATTGCAAATATTCGCTGGATATTTACTATGCTCTCTTGAATCTTCGTCCAAATTTCAGTGATCTTTCATTCTTTCCATAAAGGCGCTCGCCTATTCTATCACTTTCCATGCTAACCAGCACGAGTAAGATTTATCGGAAAGGATAATATTTTGTTCGCAGGAAGAACGTTTCTGCATAATTGTCCACAGTCAATATTATCTATACAGATCCTGCGAGGTTTTCAGGTGCAGGAGACAGGTCATATGTGGCCTTGACTAAAATCTAATTTCTGGTATTCACATTTTGCCTCAGCTTTCCAGAAGATAGCTGGCGACATGCCACCAGTTTCAATATGTTCCGCGTCGCTTCTTCTCGGTGATATCTTTGACATTGGATTGTCATGCCTTATTCCCTGACCTTGCTAATCATCATTTCGTGTTAATTAAGCTTCATTGGTGGTAAATACCGATGGCATTGCAGTCGGACTGGATTATCTTCAAAATTGCTCCCCGTTAGGTTTGCTGGCTCGGTGCAACCTGTTCACACGGAAAGCTGGGAGTTGTCGGTGACTCGATCGTTGAAGGACACTGGTGCTTCTTCAATCAGGGGGGGCAGCCATTGAATCGTGCCGTTGGATTCTTCTACCAAAAATAATACTGGGAAACGTGCAGCTGTTATGAGCTGCAATAGTTTGAATCTTCAGCCATAATTCATAGATATGATAATCCAAACATACAAAGTGTTCTTAAAGATGTTGTGCTGTGCACATGCATGTAGCATTTATTAGTTATCTTATTCCTTCGGATCAATCTGTTTATTGTTACTTCGATTTTGCCATCGATAAATTGTCATAAGTACATTATGCTAGAACAGAAACGAAAGTAGACGTACCAGATTTTAACGTACCCCAAAGGATAATACGACCGTCGGTTGAAGTCAATGGTTCACTATCGCAAACACATCCTCACCAGTCCTTCAGCAGCACATTATAAAAACATTCCAGTCTTTTCAATGGTTCTTCCCAAAGAACTGAGATTATTCCTCATGTAATTTTTTTCGAGAAAGATTCTGGCGATTCAAGAGGTCTCCTTTTTTCAAAATTAAAGTGGATTCATGTCTGGTTACTCCAAAAACGCTCTTACATGACGTCTTTCTGGTAATCGTAGAATTGTTGTTCATGATAGCAAACATGACGGCATGTGTTTAGTTCGCTTGAACTTCAGCTAATTCTGCTGGAAATGGAGAATTGCTGATAAGTATTTGAATATGAAGGAAAAATGACGGTAATTCACATCCCTGCGGAATCCCGCTTAGTAATGGTTGTTTCTTGATATATAGGTAGCTGTTATGAACATTGTATGGAACTATTCGTAGTATGCAACGATTAATCTCCAATCTTCAAGGAATATGATATAAAATCTATCACATCCGTTGGCTTGTCAGTTATGATGGTTTATATAATTGATGGATGCTCGTTATACAATAATATTTGCACCATTTTTTTCAAACGTTTATCACTGTGTAAAATGAGCGCACAACAATGTGGTCAATAAGTGATATCGTATAAAATAAGGCCAATCACTCCATGAAAACTCTTTTATTACATTTTTGCAATCCATCAGGTGCGCATCCTAAAATATTCAATCCTTCCCTCAAATTACTCGTAGCTCTTGATCTACACAAGGGATCATCTTTTGTATAATCAGTATAATATTCCTTTCACTCTTACAATTCTTCTTCTAACTTGCCCCATTCCAGCTCCGAGAGATGGAATGATACCACCGATTATATTGATTTTCTTTGATCTGCGGAAGTGTGATGGCTCTTTGAAAGTATGAGAGAAAGCATTTTGCAGATGACCCTACCGTAAGTGACTGCTGATTCCAAGGTGACCTTGGTTAGTGTCAGAAGAATTCTTTCATTTTTTTTTCAGATTTTTTCCAAGGCGTGTACCACATTATTGATCTATGGTAGGCATCTCATTATTTTCTGTCAACTTCTTCTGCCAATCGTGGTTCTTGTCAGTTAATATTTCTTTTGATCATTCCCTCGACTTAATTAGTTATGATTGTCCCGACTTGGTTTGTTCCTCCCAATATACCATGCATCAAAAGTCATCGCTCAAAAGTTCATACTCAATAATCCAAGTCCTGCTGAATCTTTCTTCGCACTATTCTTTAAACACAATTTCGACTGTGATTTCAAATTTTGTATTATCCTATCCCTAACAACTGTCAAGTATTGCTCGGTCTATTTACATCAGTGAGGTGCCCCCTTTTTTTATCGGGGTGAATCAAAGAGGTATTTATGGAAGAGACTTTCTGATATATGTAGTTATTTCTACTATGAGGTATTAACGCCATTACTGCTGGGCAAGATTAAAGCTGTCTTTTCCGCACATAATTCACCTTCTACGAAAGTGCTCAATTCAAGAGTTAAATGGATGGATTTCATACCTACGAGTGTTCAATAGGGCGATATATATATATATATATATATATATATATATATATATATATACATATATATATATATATATATATATATATATATATATATATATGTATGTATATATATATATATATATATATATATGTATATAAATATATATATAAATATATATATATATAGATGTTTGTATGTGTGTGCGTGTATGTGTGTGCTTGTATGCATGTGGTCGTATGTGCATGCATGCGTGCACGTGTATGTGTTGGGAATATTTGCATCTTAGATGTATTTTACTCTTTATTTTCTTTCACTGAATTTATTTCAGTAAATGAAACAATTGTTTCAAGTGTTGGAAAGGATATATATGTAGTTGCAAAATTATTACCATTTACATGAACATGAAAGCAAAGATCGTTGCATCTCTGAATATATATATATATATATATATATATATATATATATATATATATATATATATATATATATATAAATTTAGAGAGATAGAGATAGAGAGATAGATATAGAGAGACAGACGGAAAGATACACGCACAGAGGAAAATGACCAGATGCCATGCCGTACGCTGAAGTCTGTTGGCCAGGGGAGTTCACAGACGCCCCTCCTGTCTTGATACTCTTCCAGAGGGTCAATAGTACTCCAGAGCCAGAGCCAAGGATCCACTACTTACGGAGTATTTGGTTTTTGTCAAGCCATACTGTTGATTTGAGACCGGAAATGACGTGAGAAACCACCCTAAATCCTTTCAGCAGAGCCAAACTATCACACGTGTACATCGTTTATTTTGAAACCTGTCCTCGTATTGAACCGTTTATGTGATCATTCACTTCATTTAATCCAACTATACTACCCGTACGTTTAATTTTGAGTAAATTGAAAAGAGGTATCCACCGTATTGCAATCCTATTTTCCTTCAGTATATATATATATATATATATATATATATATATATATATATATATATATATATATATATATATATAAAGAGAGAGAGAGAGAGAGAGATAGAGAAAGAGAGAGTGGGAGAAATGAGAGAGAAAGAGAAAGAGAGAGAGAGAGAAAGATAATGAGAGAGAAAGAAAGAATATTAGTTTAATGGACAGAGTTACGTAGAAAATAACTGCAAAAAGATGAAGTGAGGCAGAAAGCTTATGATAACAAATGTACGACAGGAAAGTTAAAAAAAGATCAGTTCAAAAGGGAGTAATGAAAGGAAGAAATCCATTCACAGATAAAGACAAAGAACAAGGCAAAAAAATGGACAGAAAACGAACCAATACGGGTCAGGTTAGTCGCTCAATAGAATCCGATACACGTTAGGGGTGATAAATTCTTTAAAAAACCGAAAAAATTGCAATCGATGGCCAAGTTACTTTTCTTACTATTATTCGGGCTATGATCATTGATTGTTCGAATAATCAAAATTAAAAAAATCCAATGATTCAGGCAACTGAATGAACGATTGATTTAGCATAAATTGATATAAAATTGGAACATTACTTAAAACCTATGAGAAAATATGCCCCCCTAAAGTAAACGGTGTTTTTACATGATACACACTAAAAGTATGATTTCCAACCCTCTATCTTGATTGATACGAGCTGTACACGAGTTACGTACATAAACAGCCAGCAAACTAGACCCTCTTAAAAACTGGGGAAACCTATGTTGAAAGTTTTGGTTGACGGTTTCTAATATATATATATATATATATATATATATAGCCTGTCAATAAATCGGTGCCACCGGTAAACTTTGTTGTTGTGCTGCATTCGTCATTCACGTCTAATGGACACCGTGGGATGATGTAAATGCGTTTGAGAAAAGGTTTTTGTGTCCCACTGATTGTATCGTGGTCATTTATCCTTTGCGGGAGGCTGACCATGTGTACGCCTGATTACTTAGAGAGTAGAGAGCAAAAGAGAAGAAGACCGAACGAGGTAATAGGGAGATAAAGCCAGAGAATGAGAGAAATAAGCCAGAAAGAGAGCGAAGAGGGGATCCTAAAAGCGAAGCGATGATTGAAGTATGAAAAGAAGTGTCGGGAGAATTAATGCGATTGAATAGTTGCGTGTTAGCTTGGTAAGGTCCATACCAAATGAGTAAATTAGGAGGGAAGAGAGAAAAAATCCATTACATTGCTTCAGTCTGACTACTGTTTCATCATCATCAAGAACAACAACAACTTCACAGTCTTTTAACGTCCATTGTTGGACAATGACCCCTTAATCCCCAAAATTCGCTATAATCCTAAATCTTGGGTATCGTGATATACCTTTTTTTGAACTCAAGATACCGACACCAAGGGCTTGTTGTTTAAGAACAGCTCGAAAAAAATTAAGGTAAAAAAAACATCATAGGACCAATATCTTTTGGCTGCATACTATATTTGGAATAAAAAAACAGAAACAGGGAGAAAGATTGTAAAAGTGGTGATTAATGAATAAGTTACTTTTCTGGCTTTCTGTTAGACGGTAATCACTAAAAAGAATTTGTAGAAAACCAAAAATGAACCAAGGGATTGATGAAACATACACACAGTTGACCAGAAGTATCTGTTAAGCAAGTTTAATTCAAGAAGAAAAAGGTCAGCTTAGAAGGTCATGATTTATTTATTTATTCATTCGTCTATTGAATTCTAAATTGACATATATTTTTAGGGACATAAGACGATCACAGAGACTCAATCTGAAGACATTTTTAAGAAAATTGAAAACAGCATTGATGGAAAAAACTGTCTGTTAGTTTGCAAATTGTCACCACTACATTTAAAAACTTATGATGGAGGAATTGAATGAAATGTCAAAAAAAAAAAATAATTTCTAGACATAATAAGGAGTGAACGTTCAAATTTCTAGCGTTCCAGCTCCGTTTGCGTGCCCTCTATGACTGAAAAATGCGAAAGTAAGACAACAAGTCAGCTAAGCCTACTTGAAAACTGAAAAAACCTCTGTTGACACTTCTGGTTAGAGCTTTGGTAGATGGAGCATCGAAAAAGAGAAATAATCAAAGAGGTAAAACATGGGAGAGTAAAAAATGGAGGTATATGACTGATGTACCAAGTCGAATACTTACTCTTGCCTTGTTTATGAAGATAATATAATTCTTACTGAAGATGAGTTTCTCACTCTAGAGGGAAGCCATCACCAGTTGGAAGACTGGTGTAAAACTATATTTTCCTTTTTATTTTCTACAATTTCGCATTATCCCTTGAAGGGTAATGCATTTTTTAGCATCTTTACCCAGCGCAGCTGCAGCAACGGAAAGAATGAAAGATGCAGGACTTGTTCTGGAATTCAAAATCGAAGCATTTTTTTTTCTTCTTTTTGCCTACCAAAAATACAAATGTAGTCTGCAAATAAACAGAATCCTCAATCACAGATGGATAGATAGATAGATAGATGGATAGAGAGAGAGAGAGAGAGAGAGAGAGAGAGAGAGAGAGAGAGAGAGAGAAATAAAGAGAGAGAGAGAGAGGGTAGGGGAGAGGTAAATAAGTCCTGGAGCCGGTGGCTCAAATACCATCCGACCCTCTTTTTCGTCGGGTCAGCTACTGTACTACTCTGGTGACCAACCTTTCTAATGTCAAACCTAATGGTAACAGTCTCAATCAATATCTCTTTCACTAAATAAATTCATCCCCTTCTTTCACTTTATACCGGAACTTAAAAAATCAATTACCCTTTTCTATCGTATTTTCCTTTGCTTCTCAATGTTCTTCTCTCATGTTTTTAACTTCCACTGTTAAAATCCTCATACAATGTCCTTTTTTATCAACCCCTTTTATTTTCTCTCTCCCCAGTTTTTTTTTCTTTTTTCGATTAAGTGTCCTTGATTGGCTATGTATATACGGGGGTTCAAAGCGACCAGACTTCATTTTGTCAATATATCTCCATATGATATTTTTATCGTACTTTTGGCCCCTAAGAAGGGATACTCTGTAACTCATTTCATCTTTAACCAAATATGTGAGTATATTCCACGTATATACCCAATTATCTTCAACGAAAAAAGCTATTTAAGAATGTAATGAAATATTCGTAGAAAGAGTCCCTTTCAGCCCTCTTACTGTAACACCCTCACTGAATCTTAGTAATATCATTACTTCAATTTTGCAAGTGTCAGAGATCAAGTAAGATATATCAAAAACAGAATTTGAGCTGCCAAATAGAGTAAATATCAAATATTGCTCTGTGTATGTGTGTATGTGTGTTTGTGTGCACATGAATGCATCTGTATGTGTGTGTTTTTGTATTTGTATTAGTGTGTGCATGTGTGTGTGTATGAACAAATATATTGGAGTTTTTCTTTGATTCCCGAACGAAGACAGGAACCAGAAAACGAATCAAACGGTAGAGAGGTGTTTGTAAAATCGGTCTATCTTTAAACTAGATTGATACGACGTTGAGTCAACAAATATTGATGCAAGACCTGCACAGAACAAAAATATCAATAAGTGATGCTAACATTTGTCGGCATATCCTAAATCACAGAATATACACTTCTGAAAATGATGCTTCCATCTCTCACACCAACTTTTAGGTGAATTCTATGCCCAATGATTCAGACGTGTCAGAATGATAGATTCAGCGCCATCAACAAACCCGATTTAATGTTATCCGAGCTTGGAACGCAAAAGGGGGTATGAAATAACATATCAAAAATGTACAGTACAAACTAACAGACAGTTTTTTCCATCAATGCTGTTTTCAATTTTCTTAAAAATGTCTTCAGATTGAGTCTCTGTGATCGTCTTATGTCCCTAAAAATATATGTCAATTTAGAATTCAATAGACGAATGAATAAATAAATAAATCATGACCTTCTAAGCTGACCTTTTTCTTCTTGAATTAAACTTGCTTAACAGATACTTCTGGTCAACTGTTTTGATTAGACCATTTTCTCTTGCTCATTTGCCAGATCCAAGAGACTTTTGCAAGTAAGTTTCCATAAAATCGTTTCCATCCATTTTGAGCGTGCTTATAAGACAAAGAAAGACCAACCGATCGCAATACAGAGCTTTTGGTAGCCATCGAGCATAACTTTGCTGAGGCCAAGATGTTGGCTTTACATTGAAAATTTAAACCATGGGAGATGCAAATCCCAGTAGATATTGCATCAATGTTAATTCGATTGTCCTCTTTTCCCAGTTGTTGAATTTCCTTAAAATGCCTCACCAATCAACAATATGCTGTTCTACTCGAGGCAAAATCCTTGTAAACCCATTGCAAAGCTTCTGCATTTTGGGAAATGTTCACTTACATTGGCTTATGATTTGATGTTAGCACTGATTTCAAAATCGTTTTTATTCCCAGGCCCAAAACTATCCCATTTTACCAATGTTAGCTTATATATCAGAGATAAGTGTAATAATGAAGAAATTTGTTGGTATCAGTGAGATATGCTTGAATCGTTCTGTCCATATTATATACATCAATCTATGAACTGGAACTGTATTAGCAATACTTACCTTCGTAGGTATATGGAAGATCATTCACTAAATATCAGCATTAAAAGACAGTGTATTTTTTGTGCAACTGATTCTGTGCTTCTCAAGGCTCAAATCTGGAAACTCTCTTATCCCATGTTGTCTGCAGAAAAAAGTGTTAACAACCCACTAATATGGAACTCAGATTATCTTGTCTGATGGACTTTTAATTCCTCGAAGAGATATGCTTCAATACACCTTCAGCTGGAGAGAAATAAAGACTAAGATGCTGGCAATGAAAAGTGATGTTAGCAATGTTCAAATTGTTATATAGGAATGAACATAAATAGTAGAAGTAGTATATTTTGTAGCGGACAATAAAGTATAAAAATAAATTCTTCTTTGGCCGTCGTCATCAATAGGAAAAAATCTATTTATCATTGTTGCTGATAAACGTAACTTGGAATCAAAGATATATATATATATATATATAAATATATATATATATATATATATATATATATATATATATTCAGATGAAACAGTTGCACAACCTACTATTATCTTCTCCTGATGAAATGTCTTTCTTTGTTTTCCTCCTCTTTTTTATATCTTTGAACTCAGCTTTTCTTATCATTGTTACCTTCATCTACAACATCACAGTTATCAATAATGAAATATGTATGGACATGATACACACAATTCAAGGCGGAAATTAAATTTGAAAAAAATATTGCTTAGTTTTTTCTTTTGTGCGTTTGAAGTAATCTTCAGTGTTCGGCTGTTGTAGACGCCATGACACACGTAACAAACTGTGAGGAATTCCATTCAATGTTAGCGATTATTGAGATCTTCTTCACTGTTTTTGACTGTGGGTTTTCTAAATTGAATATTCCAGTTAGTGTATTGGAGGTCATATTTCAAAAGCTATAAGAAAAGGTTTGATAAGTTCGAGAACGGATATAATATCTGAGACCTTGAATGGTAAGGGGAGACGTTGTTATCAATAGCACATATCAGCATATATAACCGATTTGATGGACTCGAAACAAGGAAATAAAGTAGATTTCTCTATGCAGTGAGTTCTGTTTCAAGATATCGAGATTTCTTAATGACAGGACATGCAAGTAGTCTACGTGTATATCGGGTATGCTGTTATAAAAGCTTTTCAGTGATATTCGAGGAATTGACTTGGTATTTTGGGCAATCGTGAATATTTCCTTTTATTTCCATGGTGTATATTGTAGTTCTTGAGTATATATCAAAATAGAGAGATCCAGGCATTTATAACGCTTTTGAAAATATTGCATATTATAGATCATATACTTATGAACATATACATACATAAAAAGACTATTATATATATATATATATATATATATATATATATATATATATATATATATATATACATATATATGTATACATATACATATATATACACATATATATATAAATGTATATATACATATATATATGCATGTACAAATAAATATATACATATACGTATATATATATATATAAACACACACACACACACACATATATATATATATATATATATATATATATATATATATATATATATGTATATATGTATATATATATATATATATATATAAGGTTGTTTGGTTTATACATGCGTTCTATTGATATAAAATCGTTTCGGCTAACATAATAATGTTGAGCAGATAGAGTTATTAGGTTCATTTGCATATATTTGTGCTTTATTTATATGAAAAGTTCTATATGGTCTCTCTGACTCACTGCCCTCCTCTTTCT
>OY735226.1:49294079-49364079 GCA_963457665.1 Thysanoteuthis rhombus | reverse complement strand
GCATAACACATCGAGACAAGCTTCTCTTCATCATCTCTCTACAAAAGGTCTGACAAGCAGCATCACTGAGTGTATTGGTCATCCCCAACCATGATACAAGTCATCTTTAATTTCTCTTTAATATCATTTTCTACCGGTTGTTTATCAGATTACAGAAAGTGAAATTATAAAGATTACACCTGATAAGGAAACACAGCCTGTGAAATATGAGATGATGTGATGAAATAGACAAGTTCAGTAAGTATCGGCTCAGCAACGCCCATGATAGAGATGTCTGATGGATCTTGAGTAATTTTCATGTCCAAAGATGGACGCTACAAAGCTGCTGCTGCTGCTGATGATGATGATGATGATACTTAATTCATTTTAAATCATATATACTCGTATTTTTGCATAAGAAAAATTATACTGAGAATTTTGATTATACGCTTGTCGTGCGTAAAACCAATTGAGCCAGGTTTTGCCTTTGATTTGTAAAAGGTTTTGCCCGGAAGAAATTAAAATTTAATACCTTGTAATCCCACAAATTTCGCTTTTAATTTAGTTTCTGTTTTTGCTTTTTCTTTCAATAGGAACCATCTGAAACTGGATTTTTTTCATCTCATTACTCAAGTGCTTACATTTACGACGAATGCAAAATTGCACAATACTTCGATGCTAACAGGGGTTGTCTTACTACAGGATCAACTGTAAAGCAAAAGTAGCACATGCTTGCAAGCTTTGAAATTCAGATTAAGGGATTCTGGAATTGTTTTATTACTATATCACCCCAGTTTTTATGATTGAGTGGGTGTCAAAGATTTGAAGTATTATTTATAATCACCTATATTAAGATTTTTTTTTTTTTTCATTTTACACACATATTATTGAGAGAGGAGCTTTTATGTGATAAATAAGCGACATATTGTTGCGACGGTACTTGAAACTGAAGTCAAAACCTCTACAGAAAATCAGAATTGAAACAAAGGAAAAATGACAGACGTATGTCACATATCTGGTTGTATAGCAAATGTATTTAATTAATCATTTCGCTGCTCTCCATTGTACGTATCCAGTGACGTATACACAAAAGTTGTGTAGATTTAAGATCAACCAGTCGAATTTTTTTCCAGCTGAATCCATCTAGATTGATAGACCCGATAAGTCAGTCTCTTTGTAGTGACTCAGCCTAGCTAGTCTCCATGTGTTGTGAGTCAGACCTCTCACTGATGCATAATCTGCGGACAAATAACAAAGTAATAAATATGATGAGGAATGATTTTTTTTTATCATTCAGTCGTCGTACGTTTATCCCAGTTTTTAGTAACCATTAACCAAAACTGTCACCTAAACAACCATACTAGACTTTTTTCATCTTTCAAGCTGGTCTGGCTGGCAGGCTGATTACGTATGTATCACGCGTATGAGTCGAAACAAATAGAGCTACAAGGCTGAACATTTCAATATTTACTCTTCAGTACTATTACAGAAAAATGTTTTTCTATATCCCCTTTGTATCAATTTCGACGTGGTGTTCAACTGACAATGTAAGTTTTCATTTATTTGAACACATAGTTTCAGTCACCTTTGTTCTTGTGAGAATTCAGGTGTTTTAGTGATCACTGTCCAACACAACGTGAGATTAGTTATTTATTCATTGATCACCCCTTTTTTCCAATTTTCTTATGTGATCACCAAGAAGGCAGCATGCTGTCAAAACACATTTGTCATGTAATGGTTCATGTTTAGTGATTAACCAGACAGGTTGTAGTCAATTGTTGTGTGGTTTTGAACTTTTCGTGAACTGAGATCTATTATTACTTATTTTCATGGCAATAACAACTAAATCTCTGTGATATGTTTTTGAATCAAATATTAAACATAACAATTTAATTGATAAATATCAAAAATTAGTAATGGATTTAAACGCAGTCTGTTTTACACAAGACACGTTTCAAACAAATATTGATAGCCTGGATGAACTTTTCTACTACTTGTATAAATGTATATTGACATTGCCAAGCCTCTTTTGAAATATTCAATGTCATTACGGATATGACGCTTCACTGTGACTCATCTAGATGCTGCTGTTTTCATAAATAAATGATGATATCCTTTATGGGAAGAATTATTACGGATATAAGTACTGGCAAATGTACATGTGTGACTTAATGTTGATTGTTACAAAGTCGATTTTTGATTCCTACAACAATGGATCTTCCAAACATTGTCCTTATAAACGAATAGCAGGTATTTCTGTACCATCTTTTCACGACAAAAAGCCCGAACACCAATCCTGTCTTTTTCAATTTCCAAGCGGGTTTCATTGCCTGGCTAAGTATGCACAACTCCTTCAAGCTACTCTTATGGAGCTACAGGGTTGAATTTTCCAACATTTACTTTTTGTTGTACCAAGAAAAAACAATTTTCCGTTTTATTTAACTCCCCCCCCCGAGGTTTTTAGTTGAGGTTCAATTTGCAATGTGTAATTCAAGCTAAATTGATCGTTGTTTTTTGTCTGCCTATTTTTTGTCTCATCATGTTAAACAAAATCAAAATTGACTCATTTTTTATCGTGATTTGTAACCACGACCAAATGATTTCTACGCAGCTTTTTCAACCAACTGAGAAGTCATATATTGCTAAAAATTATCAAAATATATATATATATATATATATATATATATATATATATATATATATGTATGTGTGTGTGTGTGTGTGTGTGTGTGTGTGTATATATATTACAAAAGTTCCGATAAACATATTCAGTTTCTATTTAAATAGGAGTGGCATTTGACCCTGCAAAGGACAGGATTGTTTACACTTCATCTTCAATCTAGGAAAAGGTGCGGCGGGAATTATGCAACGGATCACTGAAGAGTACGGTAATAATGTAGTAAAGAGTAACACATGTCGAGAAATGGTTTACGAAGTTTATAAAAATGATTTTGTGCCCCAGGACAAAAACACCCAGACACTAGAGAAAAAATAAATAAATAAATAAAAAAAACACACACATTCACTCACACACCAAGATAACATCAAAATTAATGAGTGGGATAACGTTTTGAGGAAGTTGCAGTATAAAACGAATAGAAAAATCAGAGGCAGATCAGTAGATTCGTTTAACACTTTGCAAGTGAAGAATTTTCCTGGCTGGAAAAGACGAATGGTAATTTTTCACAATAATAATGCCTATCTCCGAGAGTTTCAAATGCTATGCAGCATTTGATTATGAGACTGGAATTGGAAGATTTCCCAAAATGCAACGTAATTTGCAGAATGATGGGCTGAATTATGGATTCCTTAAGCAGAATTGTTTTTAGATTGTTTCGGAGAGTTTGCATATAGTTTAAGCCGACCAAAGTTTAAAACACAACAAGCCAAAAATGTCCATGTACAAGCAATAACAAAATCACAAATGTTGTTTATGGAATTCAACTTAGTTGTTAAACAAAAATTGCAGAGGACCAAACTGAGTTGATATATATAATGTCCGACAGGGACTTATCTATTGATATTTCATGACAAACCAAAAAATGTGTATTGATATGTCGTTCAGCTATTGAATGGATCTTGATAATGCAACTAGGGCGGCGACCCATGTCATGGAGGTGTCGTGTTTCAATGCCCCGTATTCTCTAGACCTGTCAACTTTTAAACATCATTGTTTTCTCCAGGGAATAGTCTTTGTTACCCCCTAAATCAATATACTGAATACATTCTTGAGGGAGTCGTCAGATTAAAACTTGAATAAGTATTTTATGGCAAAATGAACAATTTACATGACTCCTAACGTAAGAGCATGCTAGTTTCATAAATTCTTATCCCTAAAATATTTTTTAGAATGCTCAAAGCTTTTAAATCAATTAACAATAAACAGCATTCACCAACTATGCTGCTGGTTGTTTTTTTTCCATCACATTTTACTCATCATATTTATCATGCAACCCCACTGAAACGCATACCTTTTATTAAAAAAAATAACATGAAACATATCTTTTTGCAAATTTTACTGTTATTGCTCGATATAAACGTCAATATACTTAAACAAATCAGGGTCTGGCTCAAGACTGCGTATTTATATAGGCTTGGAAGAAAATTAGAAGCTCTCGGTGACTTGTAGGGCCAGCATACCTTTGAGAGTTCAGGGGTATTCACGTATATAGGGAAAACATGAGCAGTATTTGGTCTTCAAATGTGATGTATGTCATCCTTATAATCCTCGTTCCATCGATATGATCCGTCATAACAGTGCTAAAGTAAAGTATATGTAACAAGAACTACAGCGATATTACACAAATAACTCATGGCTCTCTAATAATGGATTTCAGTGAAATATGTAACCAAAACTACATCAAAATATTGTTACAACGGAGTTTACGTAAGCATACGTTACCCATACTCCAGACAGGAAATTCAGGTATTTGATTCAACTAGTTGAATAATCCGTTCCGCTGACAAATATTTTCGTACGTAGTTTGAATATATATATTTGAATATAGTTTGTATACGTGGACTGACATTGTTTGGACCAAAAGTTTACGCTGGTTCAACTATATGAAATTGAAGAAGAAAAAAAGAAGCTTCATCGCCTCGCAGGTGTTATTGTTTTCTTTCTATCATGTCCATTATTATGTAAGGTAGACTGATGTCATCCGAATTGTGCATTACGAATCGTCGCATGAAAAAGAAAAATTATGCCCCATCTTGCCAATAAATTATTCAAACCTCTGATTGCAATCGATTAGACATTATCACAAATCCGCTTTGCATTTCTTCTTCCAGCTGTCCAGCACAGAAACCAGGAGCTCACCTGACACTTCGATCTCGATACTACCACCTCTATAGAGATAGAACGAGTCAGATACACCCATCAATAACTCTGACCATTTCACTCACCCACGATTGTCACATGCTGGGGAAAGCTAGTACCACGTTCCTGTTCACCCCCTCCCGAATAATCAATATCCTTATTCAGATAGACTCCATCATTGTTGCCATAGTTACCATCACTATTTTTATTGATTTTATTAGAAACACTCAACTAAAACTATAACCTGAACAAACGAACTAGGTTTCTTCAGTCTTTAAATGAGTCTAGCTCACTGCCTGGCTATGTAAGCATGTAAATATCTATTGATCAAGCGCAAAGATCGCATTAATGAAGCTAAGGGACAGGAATTCTTAACATCTGCTCTTTATCATTTGTACGGAAGAAAACTTGCTTTTTGGGCTTTTTTGATTCTGCCCTAAATAGGCTGATTCAAAATATGAGTTTGAACCCATAATTTCTGCCCAGCAGCATTCATACATTTTTTTTTTAAATTCAAGCCTTTTATGATAACTAAACAGTCGATCCTACCAATTTTTTTCTTGATCATCCCAAACGAATCACACTGCCAAATAAGTTGATCACTTGATAGTTTTTATTGAGTGACAAATCAAACCTGTCTCTTGTTTATTTTCGCGTGTTGGTTTCTCAGCTCGATTGATCCATTTTTTCCCCCGAGATTTCTAGTATTGGGACGGCTAATTATCTGAGATGAATAATATTTTACCATTTTTTGATGTCGTCTACTCAGTCATGAGAGATTCGTCCCAGATTCAATGTCTTTACCATTTATAATTGTTTGTTCTTCATTCCGTTTTAGGCATCTCAATTGTTTAGTTTTCACGTAATCATTTCCCCAATCACCTTTTTTTTTTCGGTACATTTTTTCGTGCTTTCTTTCTTTTGTCCTTTCCTGGTTGTGTTTTATTTCCCCTACTTGCTATCAGTGTTTATCCGTTGCCCTTATGAGGATATCTCTCTGAAGAATACTTGTCAGATGCAACGTTGTTCAGTCATCAGAAATAGATCTCCAACAAGTCACTGCCTCAATGTCTTCCTCGACATCGTAGTCATGTGAAATTGTACTGTACGCTCTTTTTGTAGACGTAACGGCTTCGATATTAGGTGAGACGAGAACACTTTTGTTATAGTTGATACTGACTTCTGTTTAATTTTGAGGTGAGTATTAACATTTTTATTGGTGTTTGCATAGCAGATTGATTGAATTGAAATTCTATTTATCTCTTTTTATTGCGATTTTGTGCTGATGACCTTAAAAAAGGGGGCACTTGGAACTCTTTGAATGAAACATTACCTGAGACACGTTAGTTAGATATAATAATATGAGAATTTTGATGAGTTTAATCCTGCATAAACCATTTTAATTATTCAATTCCGATAACAAAAACAAATTTAATAAACCCCACTGGCCTAAAAAGTTTCTCAGGTGGGAGGGGACAATTTGCATTTGGAATTCATGCTATATTGAACATTAATTCACAGTTGCCGATTTTTCTTATTTGGACTTCTTTGTGATTATTTCCTCAACCCCCAAAACACTAGATGATAAACTATTTATCGCTATTTATCCAATTTTTAATTGTTCATCCCATGTGGTATGCATCCAAAAGACGCTGGTCGCATATCAGTTTTCATTAAGTTACTAAAGAGTCCGGTTTATCTATTTAAAAATAATTTGGTTTGCACTCTTGACTGCATTTATTCCTGTCTTTCTATCCGTTACAATGGGATTTTCCATCTTAGGTAATAATACCCGCGATAAACATATATCCTATCTATAATTTGAATAAACAAACTCTTCAATTGAAATGTATCCAATGGTATATTTCTCTTTGAGAATTAATCTTAAGAAACTTTAAATGTTTATGTGACATCTTCAAGAAGTCATGAATATTCTGCTGATAATTCCTTTGGGTTTATATGCACTTTTCCACAGTTTTTCCTCATAGAAATTCAAATATATCCGATAATCCCCTTTTTTTAAGATGATTGACTAGTTAGCATACAACCATGGCAATGTAAAAAATTAGGTTATTTCTTTTAATTGTTCGTTTTTGACCTCGAAACACGTGAGACCATTAAAAGTATTTTGAATATTTTTTTTCAATCAGTAAGCTTGTCACGAATGAGAATTATTTCTACAAATGGCTCTAAAGTGAGTGGAAAGAATTCGAATCAAGGAACTACTTCAAATGCAGAAATTGATTCAGGGAACCGTGCTAATGTTTCAATTACGGCAATACCATAAGGGCATGACAGCTATTCATAAATTTGACTGTAGAAAAAAAAAAGTGTACTTCACTAGGATTTTAAGATGGTGAACGACAAGGTATAGCAAGCAAGTGAATAAGAAAAAGCCATTTAGAAGAGTATGCATGAAGACTGATTAGTCAATTCATAGAAACCGTCTTGCAACAATCGTCAATAGGTGGTTTGATGTGCTTGGGGATGATCAATCAAAAATTGAGGGAAAAAATGATCAATTGATTTACTGCTCTCATGTTTTGTTGGACGATGATCAGTCTATAAATCTCGATCCTCAAAAAACGTTCTGATACGAACTAAAAGATCGATTTAATACGAACAGAAGTTTTGAAAAAAATTGTTCTTAAACATACTTAGGAGTGCGTGTGTCATGTTTAAGCCATCCAACAAGCCAGACTAACTTGAAAACTGGAAGAAACTTACGATGACAGTTTAGGTTACAGTCTGTGTTGAGGGATTCTCTCAGTACGTAGACATACTAAACCCCCAAAAGATGGGAAAATACAAGAGCAGTGGACTTCCGAAAAAGTGGATACTAAGTAAAATTAAAAACAGTTGTTCCAATGCTGATGAAACAGAATTTTTAAGAAAATGAAGGTGCCAAATGTACCCGCAAACACCTTGAAATATCGAACAAGTTTTCAAAAGTTATTGTATTACCCAAACACCTGAAGATGATTCAAATCTACTGAGATAAAATAGGTATTTAAATCAGCAAGGATAGGTGTGCTGTGATATAGGGATTTGCTTCCACTTTCTCAAACCAACAACAGCCAAATACTACCGGTGGACAACTATTCATTGAAATTCAGATAGTGATATCAATTATGGTCGTTATTATTGAGTTGCTTTCTTATTAAGATAATGTATCTAATCTTGCTATTGTAGTTGACTTTCTTAAATTACTGCGTTTGGTTTCTATTTTTGTAATTCTGAAAACACGAAAGAAAAACTGCTACAAACATTACTAATACAAACTATTGTTGTATTACAATTTGTATCTCCCATCGTTATTACTTCATCTTTTATTAAAAGCTTATCTTCCCTCATATGACCCTTTCCTTCTCATAATGGAGTTTTTATCTATTGAACAATGGCCTACTTGATCGACGTGTTCAAACGTGGTAGAATGAACGTGATAAATGTCGATGGTAAGCTTTGACTCCCTCGGCAACGTCCATTGCTAACGGGGATATGTCTATTACGGAGTACAAATGTACACTGCAACACCCCTTTTCCTACGTAGATATTCGACCCAGCCAATTTTGCTTATATATTCATTTATTTATCAAACATTATATAGGGCCACGTCATCGGCAATACATCACGCACAAGAATACGACGTTCACAATACATCTACCCATAAGTGGACATCAGTTTGACAACGACGCGGAAAATAGAGAAAATTGAGTAGAGAAAAATATCAATAAATAAAACTATGACGTGCGAAACTTATATTCACGGGCAGATAACTGGTTCATTTACATGCAATTTACATGAAGATTCCCCATTGTTTCGTACATTTTGGCAAGGAGCGTGCAGATTTAAACGATCACACGAACGTGCCCCGATGGATTCTAATATAAACCTTAAACACATACAAACATTAACACACACCCAAACCCCCCACACGGACACAAACATATATATATATATATATATATATATCGTTCTTCTAAAAGGCTATAAGTACAGATTGGAAAAAAAAACAAATGATTGGAACGTCATATTATGAGATTGCATAAAAAATGTTGTGAGAAAACATAAAAAATGCCCATTCAGAATTAAATCAAACAAACTTTTTCTTTTAAATGACACTTATTGCATCTTAGGACCATTCTCTTCACACACACACTCACACTTAATCAACTTAGCTGGTGGGATTCCATTTTCTTCTCACAAAGACAAAGCAGAGTTCCTGATGGAAGAATTATGTTGTGCAGCAAGCATAACCATTAAATGATACACACCCACACGCACACACACACACTCATGAGTCTGTCTCACATCTTATAACATACATATATATATATATATATATATATATATATATATATATATATATATATATATATAATTATTATATAAGTAGTTACTGCAACGGATTTGTTTTGAACAAATTTGATTTTCAAGTAGTATCGTGACAGAATATCTCAAAATTTGCTCGTTTCTCTCCTGGTTTTTCGTAGTTGATAAGTTTACAGTTGTTATTTTTTAATTCAATTGATCAATGAGGTTTTGTTACTTTTCAATGCTTTCTTTTCATCTTTTTCCGTTTAGTTATATCAGATTAGTTAAAACTATATATATATATATATATATATATATATATATATATATATATATATATATATATATAAATGTATATATATATATACACACACACACACACACATATATATATATATATATGTGTGTGTGTGTGCGTGTATTGTATATCCTTTTCATGATATTTACTGTTTTATACGTGTTTGCTTTACAATTCTATATTCGATGTTCTGTGACACTTATTGAATTTCTTTGTTAATATTGGATAATACATATTGGAAAAAAATGAAAATTGACGAAAATACAATGGGAAATGAAATACAAAAACCACATTTGAAAGGGAAGTAACTAAGAACAAATTAACGAATGTCGAATAAATTTTGAGTTGAAATTTCGTCACGATACCACTTTAAAATTGGATTCAAGAATTTGTGACGGTGACCGTTACTCCAATGATCATTCCAGCTTTATCTTCATTTAAGAAGATATCGAACACTATACCTGTATGGGATTAGTGAGTTCTGAAATTACAGTTATTTCGAACCATGCTTGGCTTAAGAGAATCAGCAAAAATGATGGGTTGATGGCTTTTAATTTCTTTTTTGAGATCTCACACACTATTGCCTTCACCTATTCAATTTGATTCATGGGCGATGGCTTTGGCATGGAAGTTCTTTTTGAAAATGGATCTTATGTCCATTCGTCAGAAAAACTTACGTGGTCTCAAAACGCCAAGGACTTATCGCTCATTTCCATTTGCCTTCGTCAAATCAGTCATATTGAAAAGGAGCTTTCTTCCAGCTGCTCACCAGTTGAAACCATAGTGACGGAAATAATGTTCTGCTGTTCTTGGGCTGATTTGAAATGTTTCTGCCTCTTTTGGCACAGTCAACTGTGGGCTGTTCTCAACATGAATCCACGGATTTTTTTTCTTCTAAATTGATATAATTTTTTTATTTTTTGTATATGGGATTGATTCCAAAGATTTTAAAGTCAATTAAAATCAGATTATATATTTTGAGTAATTTATTCATATCTGTGTAATTCTGACTATGAATTTATCCACGTTTAGAAAATACCTACTTATATACGAAAACATTTGAAGATGAAATGCTTGATTGTACTTGTAACCTTCGGGATGTGAAATTGAGATGATGTTAACTGTTCAAGCGATTTCATTGAAAGTATTTTTGTGTCATAGTTTCTGCATTGAAATTTCCATTTGTTCAAATTTACGAATGGCAAGAATAGACAAACTAAACCTCTCGTGTATTCTCAAAGTTCGGCTGAGTTTGAAGCTCCTTGGATAAGTGGTCATTGAGAAATCTAATGGAAATGAATAAGAATAAACTGATCTTTTATCGAACATTAAAGGACTAAATTTTGATTTTAAATATTTAAATTGGCAATGGATCAGAATTTGCGTATAAACCAATACTTGATTTGCAACCCTGACGGTGAAGTAGCTGGATACCTTGAAGCAATTATTTCGTAGAACTATCTTACCAGACGGTTACAAATAAATTCCAAAACCTTCCAAAAATTGCCCTTTTTAGAAGCCAAGGTATATACTATTAGGAAAAATTTAACAAAGAAGGAAAACACGACTGACAAAGGAAATTCAGTACAACCAAGGTGTGACATCATGCCCACTGTTTGTGCACGGGTTCCTTAATTCAATATCATACAAATCACGCCGGCCTACAACTTTGTATAAAAATAAACTAGGCTTCAAGTCATTACTATTGAATTACAGCATTTAACTGATATCTTAGATATTTATGTATAATCAGCAATTCATCAGGTTTTTGTTTAGGAAGTACAACTCCAAAGTGTACAACAGAGACAGTCTCTCTCGACAATAACAATGACTTTTTATGTATGTCATATTGTCTTTATATAACCCTCATTGTGTTAGAATTGGATATGTGTACGCATCCAAGAGTGTGTGTGTGTGTATGTGCGTGTGTTTGTGTGTGTGTGGCTTCGATAGTTCTGAAAGTTACTTTGAAAAAAATAAATATTTGCAGATGGTTAAAAAGGATTAGCTGTGAATAGATAATAATTTGTGTTGTCCTTTTCCAGACATTGAAGTCACTTGACGCTCACTTTGTGTTACTATGTTCGTGATCAAAGCAGCTTGAGGTTACACACATGATTATTGATTGAAGTGTAAGGGTTATATACAGGCGGTCAGTGACTAACCATTTGAGTTGGGTCAGTTCAAAAGTTAGGTTACAAAACATTCTATTTGATGTCTCTTTAGGTATTTGAGAGGGCATGTTTTGACAAGAGAAAAGTGTCTGTTGGCACTGACCCGTCAAATGGGTCGCTCTGACTGGGATGGAAAGAGTGAAAAGAATAAGGAGGTATGAAAGAAGGAAGAGCCAAGTTCAAGAAGACCCATGTAATGGTTCACAGTTTTGATACACGTGTAAAATGTGAATTTGTTGATTGCAAGGTATCTTAGCAATTAGACCGTCGAGTGTCCTTGGTATACCCCGTTTTTCGGCATCCTGTAACGAACAAAACCAGAAGATTATCAATGATATTAGGAATTCTGCTCTTGTGTTCAGAATAGTTGAATAAATGCAATTCTTCTCGGATCAACAGCGCCGACAGAGGAAATACAGGTTAGTAATTTATCTCCTTTCCAAACTCGTTTCTCTCATTTTGGTTTCCATTATCTCCATTCGATTTATTTTATTTGTATCTTAGCAGACAATGATGCAGACACTTCAAGATTTATGCATATAGATGCAAAGACACACAGTCGCAAAACTCCAATAATTGATGATGCATGGGTACAAATTCAGATTTCAACACGTCCTTTCGATACTAAACATTGTACAATCCAACCACAATACTATTTATTTGTTACTTATATCAAAGAAAGATATGGACCCACTAACAAAAGAACCAGATAAATTACATTATCCAATATCTGAAAATGATAATAATAATAATGAAGATAATTTATATGTGTGCGTGTGTTTGATCGTGGTAGCGTACGCTGGTAGAAATTGACTGGGTTATCTGCTAATGGATCAATCAATCAATCAATCAATATATATATATATATATATATATATATATATATATATAATTGTGTCATCCCCAGACAGCTGTTTTGTTGTATTACATCTCTTCAGTGTGGCTATAGACTTACCGTTATCCCATCCAGTACCGCAAGGCAGAATTGAAACCTTAACTTCAGACCCATAGGCCGATATCCTACCTCTGGACTACGGAACTAGGCAGGCAGTAATGCTGAATTTATGCGATATATCTATTTACACAGAAATCCCTCATCCATCAGAGTGTTCTATTCCTATTGAAGAGCATTGCATAAGCTTACGATGGATAAGTTACCTCACTTAAAGAGTGCTCAACCCTGAATAGAGGAGCATCAATTATTGTGTCATTCACAGACAGCTGTATCGGTGTATCACGTATAAATTCTGTAATATTTGATCTATCCAGGAAAGAACACCAATTAAAGTCAGGAGTATATGGTGGACTTGGGTTTTCACCAAGACAAAGATAGACACTATAACAATAAATAATTTTGAAACTGATCTGATTGTTCTGTCAGCAGCGAAACGTGTAATAAGACATAAATAAGTTGAAATAATTAGTTTTTCAAAATTTTCATATAGTTATATATATATATATATATATATATATATATATATATATATATATATATATATATATTTCACAGTAATTAAATATTTTTGTGTATTCTACATACAGTATACATATTCATTCCATTGCATCTTCGTGTTTCATCACACGAATTCATCGGGATAAAATGATAAAATTATATGTTCATCCCTGTGTAATGTGCTTTCTCGTCCCTTTCCTTGCTTTTAGAAAATCCTGATATTTTTGATTAAATGTATTGCTCAATTTTTCCAGTTACTAACATTTGAAGAACTGAAGAAACATCGTGAGGTTAGTATTGCTGTCCAACATGGGAGATACGTTGTACAAGAATATATCTCAAGCCCTAAAATTGTCAATTTGTACATCAAGATCGATACTAGATAAGTAGGAATCAAATGGGTCTGTTATCACCAAGCCGAGAATAAGACGACCGAGCAAGGTAACATCAGGGACCCCAAGATTGATTGCATGAAAGTGCCCCCCACCAAACTCTAATGATACATCATCCGATCTTCAGGCAACGACACGAATAGCAGGAATTGAAAGCATCACCAGAACTACAAGATGCTGCTAAAACAAAATTGGTCTAGTTCGGAGAGTGTTAACGGCGAGACCATACTTCAAACAAAAATACGGAACTTATCACTTTAAATTTACCAGTGACCAACATATCAAATGAACGATGATGTGGATAAAAATATACGGTCTGATAGAATCAAAATCCAGCTTTTGGGATCTAATCACAAGTGTTTTGTTTGGCGCGTACTAAACCAAGAGCATGGAGGAAAAAAAAGACTATCATTCCAACTGCAAACCATGTGGGTGGATCATTGATGAATGGGGGATACTTTAGTACCAAAAGCTGTTACTGGTTTGTCAGAGTAGATGCCAAAATGAAGGCTGATCTCAAAGTAATCTGCATGTAAATAGAGAATGAAAACGTATCGAATATTCGAACAAGATAATCACCTTAAACATACTACTAAGGTATTCAAAATCGTTATAAGACAAGAAAGAAAGACAACAAATTATCAGAAGGACAATTTCCCCAAATAACAGCATCATAGAAACTTCTGTGAAAAATATCGAACCAGACTGCACATGAAAAAGAGAACAGAAATCTTCAAGATCTTAAACAATACTTCAGAGAAGAATGAGATAGTTTGGACCATAAGAAGATCGAAAATCTAATTACAGCTTCCTCAAAAGACTGGAAGCCCTAATAATCAAACAGAATATCAGTTGCAGGTGTGCGTGAACCTTTGTCCAGTGTATTTTGATAACATTGATATGAATATACTTCTAATGATTTTTGTTACATATTGTATCGGCAATCCTCGATGTGATAAAAATTGTAAATAATGTTAATGCTTTGTGAAATTGACTTTATTCTTCCCAAAATACATAAAATGCAAATTTTATTTGGTATGCGTAAGTTTTTGATCAGAACTATATACATAGATATATATATAAATATATATATATATATATATACATATATATATGTGTATATATATATATATATATATATATATATATATATATATATATATATATATATATACATATATATATGTGTGTGTGTGTGTATGTATATATATATATATATGTGTATATGTGTGTGTGTATGTATATATGTATATATATGTATATATATACATATGGGTGTGTGAGTGTATATATTTATAAAAAAAGAGAAGCATACATCTCTAAATAGATGTATACGTAGATATAAAGATGAAAGTAAAAAGATACGATTGTAAAACAACGAGTGCCTATGAGGGCATTTGTATTATTCATGAAAGATAAAACTGAAATTGAAAGTCAGGGAAATCTGTGAAAAACGATAGAAGGGAAGTTTTGCGAGGGGCTGCGAGAAAGTGTTCATGATTTATTTGTGCAGATTTCTTTCAACGCCGTTAATTGAAATGTACGGTTGAAAAAAAAAAGCTAAGCGGAAAGAATGAAAAAAAAATAAAAACGGACTCACTAAAAGATAACTTTGACGGAGAAAGGAAATGAAAATCTTGAAGATATAAAGTAAAACACGAACTACATTCACGCGTGCTTGTTGAAAGGCTGCATACTGTTATACCGTACAAGAACTGATATAGTCTCTATTTCATAGAATCAGTAGCAGGCAGCACACATACGAATACATAGATATAAGTATTCACACGTGTATATAGGTGTGTATTGTGTTTATCAATAAGATATTATTAATCAAAATCTTCTAGAGCCTTGAATTCACCGGAGATTCACAAATAGTATAGTTAACAGAAGTATTTGGTGATAGTGTAGGCATTTGCATACAGAGACATTTGCAGCTGCGTCAGCATTAGTGATTAATGTAAACTCTAATACGTTACAATACTACCTATCTGCTAACTAATTCAAAAGGGACACGAGCTATCAGTTGAAATACACACACACATACACACCCACATACATACGCACATACACACACACACACACACACATATATATATATATATATATATATATATATATATATATATATATATATATATATTAAAATAATGTAGTTTCATGAAGCAGCAAGTGCTATTTAGAAAGTAAATGTATCCAGTACTACATATCTGTTGATTAATAATAAAGTACACAAGCAATCAGTTGCAACATATATATATATATATATATATATATATATATATATATATATATATATATATATATATATATGCATGTGTATATGTGTGTGTGTGTGTGTGTTTGTGTGTGCACGCGCGCGCGTAAGAAGAATGTTGTTTTAAAATACAGGGAGAAACCATTTAAATAGTGAATGTGTCCAGCTTAATCAAAAATTGATTTTTTTTCTCTGGAATATGCATCCCATCGAAACGTCACTGACTGGATAGATATAAAGAAAAGTTGTTTTAAGATAGAAAAAATCAAATGTAGAAATCGATTCTTAATTCAATTAAACACGTTTATTTTAAGGCTTGTTTATTGTGTTTTGGGACTATACTAATCGTATACATATATTCACACACACAGAGGTATATATATATGAATGCATATATCTGTGAGTATATGTATATGTCATGCATATATGTATATATAAATATGTGTGTGTGTCTATCCGTCTTTTCCTGTCTTTGTCTCTCTCTCTCCCCCTCTCTCTCTCTCTTTATATACATGATATACATGATATACATGATATATATATATATATATATATATATATATATATATATATATATATATATATATATATATATATATATATATATATATATATATATATATATATAAGGAAATGAGTGTTTGCAAGCTTCTGGAAGCAGAAACGATTTCATTTCCCTTGCTTATATATCCAGCATTCAATTCCTCCACAAAGATCACGACTTTAAATCACGTGAAAATTATTTCCTGCTACACGTGCTTTCATTTTTAGCTGTCAATAATTTTTTGTGAAACAATCCTGCGTTCAGTATTTCATTCTGGGGAAATCGGAAGAAAGAATCTATGACAATTAATCTTAAAGTTTTAGAAAATTGATTTTGAAAAAAAAATTTCAGCAGCAACAACATTTTTTCGACGTCTCTTGTTAGAAATACACCTTTCCCAAAACTTTTTTAAAACTTCTGTAGCTCGTCTCATGATCTTATTTTTGTTGGCCAAAAGGATTAAATTCTCAATTAAAGATTGCATCATTATTCACCAATATCTTTGTTTCTTCGTTGTCATCTTTATCAGCTTTTTTAACGTTTGTTGTTGGACATAGACCTTTCCCAAGATTAACCATATCTCTCCATCGCAGGTGTTTGGGTGCCAATTACGTCTGAAGCAGTTTAGATTGTCTCACCGTTTTAGATTCTGGCATTTGCAATTCATGTTGTGACTTGTAATGTCCGGCAGTTACCAAATATTTTAGCAGCATAGACTGCATATTGCCGTTTTATTTTTTTTTATCGGATTTCATTATATGACCGCTGACCTTCTCCTATATATTGTGCTGTCTTGTGATCTTCATATGGTGTATGATTCATTATTGTGTACGTTGCATGGTTTCTAGTTAGAAGGTCAAACTTCTGATTGGGTTCCATATTCAAGCTCCATAGGTGACTATCGGGACAAATGATCAAAATTCAAAGAACGGTCAACCATCTGCACATGGCTGATTGATGTATCAAGTGCATAAAGAATACGAAAATTAAAGCTTTTCATTGAATGATACATGGTCACAAAGTATAATGCCCTGGGCTGAAATTCAGAGAAATTATTGATTGAATGAGCCTCACTATTGTAGCCAGGGACTATGCGCTGTAGTATCAAGGTAGGGTTATCCCTTCTGCTGACTTACATAGGTCTATTTCATCTAATTTGACTCTCACGTTACTAAATTACTGATTGACATCAGTTTCCCCTGTGCTACCAGAAATGCTGTCAGAAATTGACAATTTCTCTTTTATTCGATCATATTACCGAGAAATGATGTCAGATATTAAACTGTCCCCTTTTTAATCATCTACATTACCAGAAATGATGTAAGATATTAACATTTCCTTCATCAATAGACTTCCTTTACTGCTAGTTGTTAACTACAACATTTCTTCTTCCTCAGTCTCCGATTAGCGTGAGCCCATCTAGCTTGCTAGCTACGTATGTATCTTATATAGCAATGTAGCTTGATTGCTCAAAGTCAAAAAGATCACTTGTTATCATGCCTAAAGAAATATATTTATGCCTATTACGAAATTTAACTCCTGAATATATTTCTTGTGAAGATTTCAATCAGCAATTGAATTTTAAGCTAAATTTAACTATTTGCTTGTGCCCACCTGCCCCCCCCCTTTTTTTAGCTAAGAACAGATAAACTGACAAGTCCCTCCAGACACGGCATGTTACCAAAAGATATTAATCACATGGCAGTCTTGTATTGATTGACCAAACAGACCAGTCCATTATCTACTTTATAAACGCTTCGGTATGAAAGAATTATTTTGTGTCTTAGTTATGTTCAATGACATCAATTTTGCCAATACTCATAATGATAAGAAGAATAATAATCAAAGGATCTCAAAGTAAGTAGCCATCATTGTAGGCTGTACAACTATGAGGTAATATTTGTGCTTCAAGGATTTTTGATATTTTCAAAATCAAACATTATCTTTAGTTGCAATTACCTCATGTATGATCTATATTGAATTGTAATGACGGTCTTATTAGATTTTTACCCAATTTTGTATTTACATTACATACAACAACAATATAATTCTGCTGGTTCATTTATACCATAAGAAGGAATAGGTAGTTTGATAGGAAAAGTTGAATAGTGGGACAGGATTGGAAGTTGGGGGAAGAGATTCCAGCATATGGAAGCGATACGTATTTGCATAACATTTACAAAAAGTCAAAGACAGACAACAGGCATTTTAAAGGATGGGGGAAGGAATGAGGAGATACAGGCAACATGTGAATGAAAAAAAAATGTATTAGACTATGGATGATGTCAATCTTAAAAACCTGTGGAATTTCAACGGGTTCTGCCTGTACACACTATCCTCTTTAAAGCATTTTGATTTTTTTTTTTTTTGGAAAACAGTAATTGAACTAAAATAGTACCTGATCAAACGTGCAAGTTTGAAAGAGACTGGAGTTATGGTGCGTTGACTTCTCTTCCATAATAGCTTTGTATTTTTTCCAAAAAAATCGGTGGATTTTATATCCAAATTCAAATATATTTTCAATTCTAATTTCAATATCTAAATTTCTACCTATTATTCAAGATGAAATATCTATAATCTGTAAGTTCGTATTCTTGTCTTTAGATTTCTCAAGACCTACATTCAAACTACATCCTGCAATACCTTGCATGCTGACTGAGTATATATAGCGAATATCGATCTTGAACAATGGTCAATAGTCGAACAATTGCAGTATATTAGATATCTCTAAAACCGCTGATCTAAACAACCTTAAACTCGGTATCAAAATGCCTGTTGTACTAAATAATATATCTGGTGAAAATCATCTTCATACAATTGCATGTTGATTCAGACCATACACCAACGAATAAGCTGTATTCTGATTAAATCAAATTAGAGGAACTGATTCTGATTCTTTATTTGAAAATAAGTTGTGTAAAATTGAACGCAGCAAAGAGTATTGTATTTCCCTATTCTATCGTAGAAAAAAAACGAACTATCCATCACCTCTCTACTTGTTTAACGTATAAAAATTTATAATCCTCTGAAAAATTTAATTTGTGCACATTCTGAAATTTGAAATCAGGGATGAAGGGACCTAAATGTGACGCATTATTTTGATATTTGATTCATCAAAGCATCATAGTTTATTTCCTAAAAAAACGAAGCTTGCTTGCCTCTCAAATATGCTTGATATTGTGCATGTGATGCAGTCTCGTTGATACATGAAATCTAGGTGTATCAGGAACCTAATGTGTAATACATAATTCAGTAACGAAAGAGAGGAAGATACATGAACGTTTCTGAAAACACATCAATAAATATAGAATCTTACAACTGCATATACACGCACGTAATTCTGCAGAAGCGCAAATACCTCTTTCTTCGCGTGAAAGTCGACTCATTGGCAGAGAGTTTTGTAAAATGTGGTCATTATATTTGAACGAAAGGCGTTCGTTATTTGCAACTACATTTTCGTAGACCTTCTGCCGGGAAACTATTCACATTAATTATTGAATTGAACTGTCACTAGTAGACAGAGTTATGCGCCCCTGTTGGGTTCTGATTAATGGCAGGCTTACATTAACTGCAATGACACACAACACGGAGAAGACATATTCTTGTAACTTGATATCGACGCATATATCCATATGTATGCATGAGTACATATGCCTATTGATCGCTATGCATATAAGCATAACGTACGCATTATGGTTGATGGAAGTGTGGGTATCAGAGCCTTCCCTACGGATTGATACACACATGAAAACACACACACAAACATACACATACACACGCACACACACACACACACACATATATATATATATATTGTAAAAACAAATACTCTTTAGCTCTATGCTCTCATATAAACTTCTAAGCGGTTTCAAACTACAAGCTGGAATCGTGTGTCTGAGGGTAACTTGACCCCAGGAAAAAAACAAACAGTCAGAAGTGATGACTTTTGGTTAACCCTGAGAAGTCAATGTGGGTCAGGTCAAGTTCGGCATTTTCAAATCTAATTAAGACGGCTGTATCCTTAGGCTGCAAATTTTTGTACAAATGTGACATGACCCCAGGATATGATAGGCGGTACTGATCTCTGACAACATCAAATAATAATTTTAAGGCCACGTCAGTGTTGGTTGGGTCAGGTCAATTATGAATTGTTCAATTCTAGCTCAGAGGGCGGTGCACTACGGCCCGAATATTTGTTTATTGGTAATTTCCGATCCAAGTAAAGTTTTGCGTTTCTTACTTTGAAAAGTACTTCATATACAGAATATACACGAATCAGTCCGTATTTCGAGTATTATCTTTTTGTCCAAGTGATGCTTGGTACCTTAGTTACTATGTGTGTGTGTGGGGGGGCATGTATGTATAAGGAGATGATTTTCAACTTTTTTTTCTGCGTTTACGATCGATTCAACACATACATTCATACATAGGCGAATACACAAAGACACAAAGACATACACACACAGATACACACACACACACACACACATATATATATATATATATATATATATATATATATGTATATATATATATATATATAGAGAGAGAGAGAGAGAGAGAGAGAGAGAGAGAGGGGGGGAGAGATATTGATGATATTTATATCAATATGATTGAACAAATGCATGATTTTTACAATTTGTGTGAATTAAGCACAAAACAATGGAGCAATCAATGGAAAATATGCAATTATAACTCCCTACACAAGTGTCTACAATTCACAGAAATGCATGTAATCTTAGTACTCATTTCTCAAAATGCAAATACACATGTAAGTGTACACCGAAGGAGAGGGGGAAAAATTTAAAAAAAAACTTGGGATCGGGGATCAGAGCTATATACGATGATGGATCAATAAATACCTTGCCGGACACAACTAGCTGAATTTGTATCATAATCTTTCACTTTTTTTAATGTTTGGTTAACGGCGTGACCAAGTAGTTCAGAAAGCACTAGCTCCCTGGATCCTGCAATAGACCAGTCTGGCAAATCTTGGAGAATATCCATGTCCTACAACAGACGCTAAAAAGATGATGAAGACGATGATGATGATGATAAATTTGAAGATAAAGATGATGACAGAGATAATGAGGGTGATGGACATGATTATGATGATGATCGAACCCACTAACAACGGCCAACGAGTTTGGCTTACTCCGGGTTGAACCGTGATAATATGTCTCCGAGGTTGGCCTTTGAGAGGATATTATAGACTAATCCATCAGGGATAAAAGCACTGATCTCACTAACCATTTTTGTCAAGTCCTGCTTTGACGTAAAATAAAACCATATTTGATCGCATTATAAAGATTTTGAGTTATTTGCAGCATACATCATGCTGAAGTGTAAGTATATACAAGCGATATAACTGCACATATTGGTATATGAATGCAGGTACGAAGTGCAAAGTGTGATCATGTTCACATATGCACATGGATAATCATCTGTTTCGAAGAAATTATTGAAATGCATGTGTGTGCAAGTGTTTAATGAAGACTGTCTATCATGCATGTAAAATTTCTTTGGTACGACCTAGTTCACCAGCGTATCACAAGAGAACTTGCCTTGTTCAACCTGAGAAACCTCCAAATATTTGAATTATTATGAGTAAATATCAAACTGGCTTTCAGTAATTAGGTCCATTGTTAATTCCAAGCAACATCTCCGCTCTTTGGTTACCTATGACAAAAGACTTCTCGTGAATTTTTGCTCTGGTTGACCCAGATGATACTCTCGACACTGATCTTTAGGTGAATTTTTCTTCCATTTATATTCATTTCAGAGTCACCTGATATCTTCAGGGATAAATATGCACGTATACTAGCAGAATTATCCGTGTTTGTTGTGATAGGGTCCATGCTTACATTGTAATCAATAACTGATGATGGACTGGTAAGTGTTGTTTCGATGAGAAGCAAAACTATATATATATATATATATATATATATATATATATATATACACACCTACATACATATATATATATATATATACACACATATATATACATATATATATATATATATATATATATATATATATATATAGATAGATAGATAGATAGATAGATAGATAGATAGATAGATAGATAGAAAGATAGATAGATGGATAGATTCTAGTTAGAATTTTTGTAATAACCTATGTGTATGACCATAAATATGTAACCAGGAAGTATTTTGTCATTGAGTATCTTCCTTTGTCCGTGGTTTGATTTCCTAAACTTCCTTCAAAAATTGCTTGTACAGTGCCGGTTTTAAAGGAGCCCATTTTGAGGGCGGCACACTCTATGTTTCTTGACGCAGCGCACCATGGATATAATTTGAAATATTTCCCCGACTATTGTGCGAAATTTATACT
Source organism: Thysanoteuthis rhombus (assembly GCA_963457665.1). NCBI lineage: Eukaryota > Metazoa > Mollusca > Cephalopoda > Oegopsida > Thysanoteuthidae > Thysanoteuthis > Thysanoteuthis major. The sequence continues at coordinate 49,341,492 of OY735226.1, read as the reverse complement.
TTGAATTATCTTGGATACCTGTCTTTATTGTCAATAATTTCGATGTTTAATCTCTAAATTGAGATCTACTTCAAAAAATTCAGATCTTCAATTTTAGATGAAAGATCTATAATCTCAAATTTCTTATCAATTTTGATACATATCTCGATAACTGGGCCGAAGATCGATGTTTGAGAGGATCCAAAGTTTATGATGTGTGGAGCTTCCTTCCATAATAGACGTGTACGAAGATTTTGATAAACTTCCAGATGCTCAAATCTAAATTAATATATATTATTTTTGATGAAATATCTATAATCTGTAACATTATATGTATGGTAATTACATTTCCCGAGACCTGCTTATTCAAACACTTTGAAATTTCACAGTGCAATATCTCAGATGTAGACTAATATATCTGGCCTCATTTAGCACTGAGTAGTTGTTGAGTAATCATGATGCATGCACACTCGAACGGACGGACAGACAGATGCTCCTTCAATTGTAGTCATATATATAGATGTGTCAAGGTATTCTGTTTGACGTAAAGTACTATCCAACAAAACAGCTATGAAACACAGTGAAAAATATTCAGTGTATATTAAATGATGAATTCTGAATATTTAAACACAATTTTCAAATCGTGAGTGGATCTGGGAAAGAGAGAATTTTTATGTTTTATGATAGTTTGGGGAAATATATCTCAAAAACAATATATTTTTCACTCAGAATTGTATGATTATCGAGACCAACTTGTCCCTCAGAGATAAAACTTAATCACATAAGTTTTAACTATTCAATTAAGGAGAATCTCTAGCGGATAATCCAATTTAATCTAATTGATAAGTTCCAAGATTATTTGTTACAAAATAAACTATATTGTGATTAGCTGGTAAAAGGCTAAGAAAAGTTAGGTATTTGTCTTTTACAAAATCATATTGAAGATGCACCTTACGGGTACAGTGCTACAAATCAGCCCCTCTTCGAAATATTTTAATTTTTGTTCTGGTTATGAAATGTACCATGAGGCGATCTCAACCATAGTTTGACAACAATTGTCACAAAAATACAAACAAGTCTATAATAACATGATTCCAAGATTGCTGCATTCATTTTTACTCGTTAGTGTGGCTCATTATCCTATGCATATAGCAAAGTCCTTCCTAATTAGCATATGCTGTTATCTCCACTGAACAGTGGATATTAAACTCGGTCTGATGATAATTCAATAAAAATCTCATAACGCAGTCTGGCCTTTTTTTAAAAAGGAATGCGCTATCTACATTTCGTGACAAAACATACTAGTTTGTTAGTTTTACAAACATTGGAAACAGTAGTTTATCAGATTTGCACCAAATCAAAAGCCGGAATGGGTAGATATGAAATTCTTTCAACAATTCAAAATAGTAAAATCGGAAAGTCCACCGATACTGCAGCACAATTAGATAGATTTTTATTGTATTTACTTGCTCTTCTGATTCGTATACAATGTTTTTCATCGCCACTGTTGAGTTTTAAGATTCTACTTTGAAGTAAACTTTTTAATTTCTATGGCTTGTGCCCTAGATTTTCCGTTTCCGTCTTCCTGGGCTTATTCTGTGTTTATATAATGTTCTTGAAACGTCCCTGTTTTTTGAATATTTTGTTTTGTTGCATTTTGAAATACTCTGTGGAAAAATGAAGAATTTGCCAGTTTACATAGAACCCGTTTTAGTAATTTAGTACTATCTGAATACATTCGCATTCTCGAAAAAGAGTATCACCTAAAGAAAAATAATTTGAAAGGATTAAAAATATAAATTCTTAGATTTTGATTGTCCTAATTTAACAATGACCATTTATCGAAAGCTTTAAAAAGAAAGATGGATTGGAAAGAGTTGATTTTTGTTATACTTCATAGATGAAACATTTATGAATTCTAGAAAAAAGCCAGGGCCGGAAGGAAATGAGATAATTCGAGAAAGATAAATGACGTAAACCAAACAAGAGGGAAATGAGGCCAGTAAAGATAGGAGAACTTTTTTGAAGAATTTTTTAGAGATAAGAAAGAAAGAACATCATATTGAAAGAAAGGAAATAGAGCAAAAGGTCAGGATGAAACACACGAAGGAAATGTTTTAAAGAAAACAGAGACCGAAAGAGAAGAGGACTGACAATGATCAGCAACGATAACAGTTTTACGTTTTTGATGTTTCCCTCATGATTTTGTAAAACATTCACAATCGACTGAATGAAGAAAGCAAGAAACTGGGTCTCAACACGAAGTTTAGTAAAACAAATATAATGTACCACAATTATGGAGGAAACAAAAACCCAACCATTGAAATCGAAGATGCATATCTTGAGAAAGTAGACCACTAGATCAACTCAGGATAGAGAATCTCCATGAAATTCCCAGAAGAAGACGTAATCAAGCAGAGAATCACACTTAGTTGTTATTTTTCATCAAGGCAAGCTCAACATTCGAGGAAGTTCAAGAAAAATTCAGCAGGTATTAACAATAAAGAGTATACAGCCGATGTATTCTCCAGATAGTCACCTATTTAGCTGAGACATGGAACTCACCCAACCGACGGAGACTTAGATAGGAACCATGCAACGTAAACGAGAGAGAATATGTTCAACCCCACAGAAATAGATCGCAAAACATCATAGTATATTAGAGGAAAATCAGTTCAAGATATCATTGAATCCCTGAAAAAACTCAAGGGGCAATAAAGTGGTCGTGTTGCGAGAAAAGCTGACCACTGCTGGACATCACTACTCGCAACGTGTATCCAGAGAGATGACATACAAAATCGGGGCCGAGGAAAGTAAGATTCTGTGACAGACTTGATAAGTTCAGAAATTACCGACTCCTTGGCGCTAACAGAATATAAGACTGGCAGATCGTGAGGAAAGGTGTATGTCCAACGACTGACACTAAAATGACGACGATGATGATGATGATGATGATGATGATGATGATGATGATGATGATGATGATGATGATGATGATGATGATGAAACAAATTGAAAAAAAAAATACAATTCCGTTTCAAGTTTTGCTATTGGCTTCGTTCTTTGAAATCCCTTTCGTGAAGGAGATGACATCTTTATGATTGATTGCTCAGACCCATTTACTCGAAAATTACGCTCTACCACACATTTATTTGCATCAGTTTTTCTGTGTGATTGCTTTCGAGTGAATATAACCAACCTGTTTGCGTGCAGCTAGATCCAGGGGTGGACAAATAGAACCCCAACCTATTATGTAGCTATTAGCTAGATTTAGAACCCCAGAAAGTTCGGTGGGATTAATATTCACCACTTGATTAGATTCATTGACAAAGGTGGATCTCACAAATTGTAATAATTTTTTTTTCATATAGTCTTATTGAAACTGCAAAGAATATTTTACGGATCGATTCACAAGTTGTCACTGTTTTGATTAATTCGATCATGACTGACCGTCCCTCTCGCACACATATATACTGACGTGTTCATCTACCTATCAATCTATGCTCGTATGGATGTTAGTGTTAGTTTGTATTCATACTTGTAAATGAAAATCAATTTTAACGAATAGCTAAATAAATTAACAAAAATGTGTTCGTAGTTTATTGTCTAGACATGGATTGCTGGAGTGATAAGAAGAAAAAACGCTTTGACGTAAAATGAAAACCAACTTTCCATATTGTAACTGTTTGATTAGCTTCCTGACTTACTAAAAAAATACATTTCTTTTTTTTAAAGATCCTTTATTAAACATCGTCGATGGAACAGGGATAAAATTGTTTCAACACGAACAAGTTTGACAACCACAGTATTCATTGATACTATTTCCATATGATGTTGTGTTTGTTTTTTTTAAAATTTCATCTCAATAGTCTTGCATTTTCCCGAATGATGGTACATTTATATGTTCTTTTTACTTTCATTCCAATTAATTAGTTGCTTTTTATCGTTTCCAGATAAGTCTTGGTGGCTCATTCGGTAGAGCAGACCGAGCTACACGGTACATTCTTTTATTATCTTTCTCAAATAAACGGTATTTGTTGACTGCCAGAGGGTGATCAACCTGAGTTAAAGTTGAGATGAAGAGAAACGAATAAACTGAGATTGAGGTAAAAAGCAGCCATGGTAATTTTCAAAGATAATAATAATGATACATAATACTTCATTAAAGAGATTTTTTTTACCCCCGGAAATATATATCATTATATATGGCATACAACTTATTAAAGATCCTGATTACTATATGAAGAACACAAGCACACACTTAAAGTTCTGCGTTCTGATACGTAGGTTTTTGAAGGAGACAATATAATATCAATTCTATAATGGCCTTTCTTAGAGATTATTATTCTCTATAAAAATTAGAGGCTTCTACAATGTAGAAATCTATGTTAAAAAATAAATATGTGTCGTGTAAAATAAATATTTTTCCTCTCCAGGCGACAGCCATTGATGTTTGGTTGAATATTTCATCTTCAAAGCACTTATTTTTACATCCTAAGATGTTAGTTAGGAAGTTCATAGCATGATTTGAACCTATCGAATGAAATAAGTGTTGCATTTCTCCCCAGACGCTTAGATCTTTTAGAAACACATTACATTCAGGAGGAACTATTTTTTAGTATTGTGAAAAAAAAAAACTCTTAAGAAACTTTTTTTCTTCAGTTTTGTCACCTCTAAAAAAAATTATTTCTGGCAATCCAATATTCATTTTTACTTTCGTATAATTTTGTTGGTTTTGTTTCAGAGTTGATATTATCGTGGAAACTGTCTGACAAATTCGTGGGAAGAATTCCTCAGCTCTCTTAGCTAAACGTAGCAATGCCAAGGTAAGGATGAAGATTGCTTTCTGATAATTTGATTTTTCACAACACTATATTCGGTTTAATTTACCGATTTTTTTGTTATTTATGAATAGTGAAAAGCGAGTTAATATTTTTCAGACACTCAGATAAAAAAAAAAAGTAGAAACTAAATAATAAACTCATTCCTTCTATCCTGGAGTCACTGCTCAAGTTAATGTGCAGAATCCAACGAAAATAATGAAGACTCTCAATCTTTCATATACAATGGTAATTTGTATATATATACACCAAATTCAATAAACCTCTGCATCATATATGCTACAGTTTTTTTTCCAAAATTAAAAAATATTCTTATTAAAATCATTTTGAGCTAAAAAGTGATCACGTAAGAGTCATCATGAAATGCATAAACGATTATTTGAATATGGCACAGCACAATGTAATGACTTTTTCTATATATCTCGAATTCTAGATAAATCAATATTTGAAATAAAATATAATCTCAATAAAGTTTGTCATAAAAATCAGAAATCGTGTCAGGACTCAGAATTCTGTAATCTCAAGTTTTCCATCATCGCTCCAAGAGGAGAAAAAAAAAACAGGAATCGTTGCATAGCTACGATCAAATTTTAGTACCTGTTGTGTCGGGCTTTATGGCTCGGGTGATCTCGTAAGCACTGCCCTGGCTCAGTCCCAGAACATTAGCCCATTTTGCTCAAGATTCCTCCCGAGACAAAGTCAAGCTTGTACAGGAATAATCTTCTGATTCAAGCTCACTGTAATGCCTCCATGCCATCAGTTGCAGATACCAGGGGGATAGTTATCACAGCCTTCACTTACGCATGTGGAACCCAATCCTAAACTCGACCTGGTGTCAGTTTCATATTTGCGGTCGTGGGGAGCCATATAAATAAACTTTGCCCATATATACTTGCAAACTGAACGACCAAACTTAATAGCATTGAGAACATCAACTACTCCCTGTGCACCATATTTACGATCTCGGTTCTTTAGGACATACAGTGAGACATCAGTGAGAACTTTCTAAATCGATTTCACTAATAGGGATATCAATAACTTTGGCCAAGTCTTAATTCTGACCATTAAAATATGCAATACTTATTCAGGTTTACAGGTTTTCTAACAATGTCTTACAGACATATGCGTACGTGCACACACGCACATAGAAACTCACAACCATACATACGTGGGGGTGCACGTGCCCGCACTGGTGTGTGTGTGTGTGTGTGTGTGTGTGTGTGTGTGTGTGTATATATATATATATATATATATATATATATATATGAAGGAGAATCAACCCAGATATAGGCTGAATTTTGATTTGGGATTTCCACCATATATATTAAGATGTGCCTGATTGATACTCACCATTTTAGTAGGAAAGAGATCATGTTCAGAAATAAATATCGTAAAACAAAATGAAAATTCACAACACAAACATGTCCGCCCCTTTTGAATTTCTTACTGTGGGAATGATTTGGTCTATTCTAGACATTAATTTAGGCTATTTCTCGAGGAGGTCTATTATTCAAAGCAGTAAGGTCTTCTCATTGTACTCATTTTAGTTTAGCGGTTGACCAATGCTTGGTATGTTTCACTTTACTCAACGGGGATGCATGATCGTCGGTGGTTATGAATTACCAACCAGGGTTAATGGTTCGAGCATCTACATTATCAGCAAGTGATACTTCTATCAGATTATTTTGGTATGTTCCTTCTCTGAGAGTGTTTTATTCTCACTTAAATTTATTTCCCAATGCTAAGGTCCCTTTTATTTCACCTTATTGGATTGTTTGATAATACCGGGCGTTGTCTACTTTCTCATGTCTTAAGTAATTATGTTGATTGGATTGTTTTTTAGAGTGGCTGTGTGAATAAGATATCCATGTTAATTAGTTTTTAGTACACAATAAGTGAACCATTGAGTTATGTCTGTTTACAGAAATTTAGAGCAGTGCCGGCACTTTAAAGCAATTGCATTTTTTTCTGTTTAATAATTCTGTTTTTTTTATTTATTGGCAATTCTGAGAATACTGAATTTTTCATTCAGGCATAGGTGATATGGAGTTTCAATAATTTTGCATATGTATGTTCGTTTCAACATTTCCCACTTTACTCTCAGTTTGAGATTGTTATCAATTGCCAGTGGCTGATTTTTGGTGTCAAATAATATGACGACAGCAATCTACTGTTTCTATATTTTTCATCGGTATAAAATGATATATATTAGGCTAATCCATGTTTCACGAATGTTATTTATATTCCAAATAATATTTAACTTTTAAAGGTTTTTCTTGGGTTGATATTCCTGCTTGGTATGCAGTATCTGATTTGAAACATTTTTCAGGCAAAGTGCTCCTATTTTTGTTTGTACAATTGCAATATAGTTTATTCATGCTTTCATCGTTATTATCAATCCTGATCACCTTCTTTATTTTTGCAATGAAATGTTGAAATCTTTCAAAATGTTGAAATATACCGTACAACTAAAGCTGATTTTCAAGTTGTTCCCGGTAAATATTTCAGTGGATTTCTCCAGGGCGAGGATAGTAGTTATCTGTCTATTGGATACATATTTTTCCCAAGTTAGTTTCTACTTTTAAGTTGAATGGTGGTGTACATTGGATCATTTCGTTCCCCTGTTTGTTGTTGTTGTTACGTCTGTCTCTATTGAATTTTACTTTTAAAAAAAGTTAGATTTAAAGTTTGTTTCGGTTGAATTGCTACTCCTTGGGGCTTTAGTATAGACATTTCTAACCTTGTTGAATATTATCTCATTTGAAGAATCATGTATTAATCTAGTTTCTATTGATTTATGGATCGTTTCAATCATTTTGTTTGAATGATTAGAACTAGTATTGATACATTTCCAAACAGGGATCTAAATAAACCGAACTGTTCGACTGAAGGAGCCCAAACAGGGCAGAAACATTATGTGAAGAGAATCCCCATTCCCTTATATTCAAAGCTCTACCAAAAGCCAACCTAATATTCAAAGTTGAATGTATAGAGCACTTCCTGAAATAAACCAATTATAACTCGACGTGAACAGAATAAACAATCAAAGAAAACAGGGTTTCTGCACAAATCAAACCTGCCAGCGATAGGGTAACCACTTCAAAGTAGCGATGCTCTTACCTTAGAACTGAGCATTTTCAATGGTCCAAAATTACAGGTTTTGACTAAAATTCTCATCTGGTTTATTCTGGGTATATTTCATTCTTTTAACGCAATAGTTGTGTATTAAGAAATGGATATATCTTATAAAGCCAAATGAATTATAACTTACATTTATTCTATTTTTGTTGTGTACGCTGACGCATTAACCATGCAATGATGAAAAATCAATTCAAATAAGTTTCTACATAATATAACGCAATTTGCCACTTATATATAGATACAACTATATGTGTGTATGTGTATGTGTGTGTGTGTCGTGTGTACGGTGTGTGTATGAATATGCCTTTGAGTCTATATATAATTTTGTATTTACATTTATTTATATATGAGTTATCAGCTATGTTTGTACATTTGAATACGTGGAATCAAACAATTGATTATGTTATCGGTAAAAAGATTCAATTATATAGAAGAAAAGCTGTTTGGATTCAGGGTTATGGGAAATATCTAATTAGGAAGAAGGTCAGACGGGAAAGAAATGTTAGTCAGTACCCGAAGCAAGAGATGAAAAAGCACTTTGATTTACGAGATTAGTGAATTTGGTGGACTGCAATTCTTAAAAGCCACAAAAATTTGCTGAATAACAGAATAATCGAATTTTAGTATTTTCGACGAAGTTCTAACATAAGTGAAATCCATGGTTGATATCTGCCCTCAAAACAATGTGTTACATCAGTCTGTTTAACATTTTCCTTCTCAAATTCTCTCGAACTGTTAAAAAGAGTCAAAGATTGGTCAATTCAACTCGCATAGACAGTAGTTCTCTTCTTTTTCTTATTTCAGATAATCCATATTAGTTCGCCGTTGCCATCAACAAATAGGGATACATTTATTTGAATGATTTTCCAGCTGCGCTGCACATAGTATGCATTAGAAACATTCTGTTATGGTTGTGTTCAACCAGAAGGGCTATGGATTCTTAAGCAAAAAAAATTGATAGTTATCACATTTGAGAAACTTTACAGGCAAAAAAATAGACGAGCATGTGGCGTATTACATTGGTAAATAATTGGAGTACCTGATATCAGATGGAACATGAATACAATTGTTCTCTCTTACACCATGTATGTATGTATGTACCAATCTATCCATCTCTCTCCTTCTCTCTCCTCTCTCTCTCTCTCTCTCTATATATATATATATATATATGTGTGTGTGTGTGTGTGTGTGTGTGTGTGTGTGTGTGTGTGTGTGTGTGCGTGAGTGTCTTGACCTACCTATGCATATTACTGCGTGTAAATGCCTCGGGATTTCTATATGAGCACCAACTTTGCCTGAAGAGCATGAATATTTGTTGAGTAATTACCTTCCTTTTCAGTGCACACATGTTAACCCCCTTCAGCTTCTCTTATAAAGGCCATTACACCAGATTTGATTGAAAAATATTTCTATAGTTTCCTGCTGAGAGATACATTGAATTATAGTAAACTTGGAACATATATCTACTTATTTACAGATCTAAATTCACGAAGAAAATCGTCAGAGTAACTGACAACACATATTTTTACCCTACAGCCACACTGTCCATCTCGTTCTGAGTTCGACTGTTTTGAGGGGATGGTCTATCATATATTTACCAGAAATAAGAAACGACTTTGGTTATATGGATTTGTATCAATCTCAATTGCAACTAAAATAGTCACCATTTTTTTCAATTTCTTTTGAAATGTAAAAATAGACTTGAAAATAAAAGGGCCTTTCATGGCAAAATTCAATTATAAATCTTTAGAATAGAGGGGGATTGTACGAATGAATTACTTGGTCAAAAGCATAATTCTTAAGTAGCGATGATCTTCTTGTGAAAATAGGTGTGTTTGATTGATTTGATCCACTGAATGGGATAAAAGAGACTTTGATTGCCAAGTCCTGATCGATAACATAACCGGATTTATATAGAGAAATCTGTGCAAATCAATAGAGTTCACGTGTTACCAAGGGGCAAAAGACTGTATATGAAGATGATACATGAAGTCGAGTATATTCTTTGCTCCTAAAAATGAGGCATGCATTTAACGACACAAGTACAAAGAGAAGTGGGATGACATTGCATAATATCAAAGGAGTGAATAGTTATGAAAACGTTCTTGTCAGTCAAGGTTTATCTCTCTTTGAATTCCCATGAACCGAAACAGATATCATTTTTAGAGTGTATTTTCAGTTCCAATATGTATATTCAAAATGCATTACTTGTAGAAAAGAAATTGGTTGTTTTATCATTAGGAATCCTTTGCTACGAGTTACCTTCATCTTAATTGTAGTTGATTTTAATCACATTTACACTCAGGCCGGGTTCCCTTCAACATTGAGTAAATAAATTAGCATTCGAATTACCACTTAATAACAAACATGCCGTATTTATAATTGGATTTACAATACATCATCTGATAGGGAGAATTAGATTACCGCCAGTCGATCACTAACCTAGCACAGAAAAGCCTGAGATATGGAATGAGTTTAAGACTTTGATTTTGATTTGTGCTTGCCACTAAGTAGCCCAGTGGTAAGAGCGGTAGTGCATAAGCTAGTCAGTCAGTCTCCTAAACAAACAGCCTGGAAACTGATCCCCATTAAGAACTCATTCTTTTCTCAGATCAGCGCTGTTATTATTGTTTTCTGCCACTCAAGGCTTAAGAAAACCAAGGTTGCGTTCAATTCTAATGAAAAGATACAACAATGAAGATGAAAGTAATTAGTCAGAAGAGATAGATACCCTCACCTTACGTGAATTTTAATTTATTCTTGGTTAGTAAATTTTGACTCTTGATTTGGAATGGAGCATTGTATTTTCCAAAATTCACAACTGATCATCCTAGAGATCAAGTGTGGTTTTCGTTTATTGTTTGGAGGTATCATTTCGAAAGTGAAAGATTTCACAGAGATTGGATTGATCAACTCGTAGCCTGTTCAATGAAACATAGGGCAATATATATATATATATATATGTGTGTGTGTGTGTGTGTGTGTGTGTGTGTCTGTGTGTGTGTGTGTGTGTGTGTCTGTGTATATATATATATATATATATATATATATATATATATATATATATATATATATGTTTATATGCAGTATACACACGTGCATAGATGAACCCACACAAACAATCAATCAAAGAAATACTCACATGCCAAGTTGTAGTGACCAATATATAATGAAATTAATAATCAAATGTTCTGATCTATCATATTACTAATAATTACTTTTACTTTTGACAACCCATTCATAGAGTATATATATATACATATATATACATATATATATATATATATATATATATATATATATATATATATATATATATATATATATATATATATATATATATATATATATATATATATATATGTATCAATTCATTTCCTCACTTGAATTTCATGCACTTCTTTTAGTTGGGATGCCTTTAGAACGTTATTTGAAGAAGAGTATTCTTCCTTTGGCTAGGAAGATATTTGGCTATCGATATCATTTTTTCTCGTTCTGTTTATGTGTGATTGTTCTGGGTCTTGGGGGGGAGTGTTAATTCGTATTGGCACTTTTTTGTGGTTCTGAAAGTTGCATTAGAATTTTCTAAACATTTTTCATTCTGCTTTTTTTTCGCAATATACTTGTCATATCATTTCTAATGAGTCTTGACATTGTTTCAGATATAAAAGTAATCTATTCATTGATAATTTCTTTACCAATATTTTTTTTGTATATATTCATTTGCATATCTATCTCTCGTTGATGAAGTGAGGTTTCAATATCAATATTCTGGTCCCGTTGTTATGAATTATGACTGACGTATTTTGACTTTCAATCATCTGTGTCATTGATCTATTACTTAAGTGGGATAGGTTTAGTTACTCAGGATTTATCATACAATCTATCCGTCAACTTGTTCTGGGATTCATCTTTATATTGTTTTACCTTTCTATGCTACTCCCCTCAATATTCTATTGTTTGTTTAGTTTTTATAAATCGAAAATGATTGTGAAAAGATGCGTAGATGATTAATTCGTCCTTTAAGTAGCTGAGGGTATTTTGAAAACGAGGCGATTGATTTTCGATATACCTGTATATTAGAAGTTAAATTATGTTCTTTAATAGAAATTTTGAGCGGCGCCGACACTTGACAGCTACTTCTTTTTATTTTCGATATAGTGAGTCCGTCTTTTTACTAGAGGTGATAATTTCGAATTTTATCATAGAAGCATAGGAAACATGGCGTTCAAATATACTTGTATTTGAATGTTTTTTACTCTCCATTTTACTGTTCGTGTAAGATTGCTTTCTCCGAGTTTCAAGTAAAGTGTGGATAGTGATGTATTGCTCTAGTAATTCTTGAAAAGGATGACGTATAGTTAGTGAATCATAAGTAAAATGGTGTTTCTGACATCCCTAAACAATATTTCGTTTATAAGGGTTTCTATAGAATTAGTATTTCAGCTGGATATTCGATATTAGGTTTAAGGCATTTGATTTACAAAGGACATCTATTGCTATTTGTACTGATGCAGTCTGGTTTGTTTGTTTATTTGTTTGTTTTTTCATCTGTGATATACCCAATCAATTTTAATGATATTCTGATAGCTGCCCAAACAGCTTAGTTTCTGTTTGTCATTGTTAAATACATTAAACATTGAGTTGCTCGAAGTCATTTTCTACTTATTTGAGTAAGATTCCCCTATGTTTATTTTGATATGTAGTTTGAACTATGGTGTATAATAAGCAATGTCCTACTTCCTCTAGTTTAGTTGTAGCCATTTTTTTTCACTTAGTTGTTTGTCAATTATTCATTGTATTCAAAACTAATCTCAGTGAAACTGCTGTCCTTTTTTTGCTTCATTTCATTTGATTCAAAGATATTTGGATAGTGTTTTCTGACGAAAATTATATATTAGCCTGGTTTCTATTGATATATTGACTATTTTATGCCAGTAGTTTGATGGTGGAATTCCGTGTTTAGATATGTAAGTCCATATTTTTTCCACTTATTGTCTGTCAGTGTTATCGTTTTGGTCAGAAGTAACATCTAAAAATGCTTATCTTTTATGTCGGCCAAAATTCCAACTTCAGAGTTGATTTTTCTTATTACATTAATAGATATATACATATATATATATATATATATATATATATATATATATATATATATATATATATATATATGTGTGTGTGTGTGTGTGTGTGTGTGTGCAAGTATTCTTCACGAGGAGTCAAAATATACAAGATAAGCCAAACGTAAGGAAAAGCGACACTGGTTAGGGATTTTTTTGTTTTTGATGATATAAAAACTTTAGTAAAAAAAGGTTTGTGTTCAGAGCTGTACTTCTCAGCCCACCAAAATTTTCTGACCAGTTTAAATGAAGTATCATGAGTGATATAAGTTTCATTCAAGGTGATCGATGTTACCTAATGGATCTGATAATGAATCAGTCATTTCTTGCTGGCTTAGTTGTGGTTTGTGAGGAAGGAGTGTCATTTGGATTTGGTAATGTTTCATGTAAACCCCCTCTTGTGCTGTTGAGTCTACAGGTAAATTGTAATACATACATACACGTAATGATACACACACACAACATGTAAACACATACATATATTAACCAACATACACACATCACATACATGTACACGCACGTACATATACAAATATTGAATTCAAAGTTATTATTATCACCATTATTATTATTATCATTATCATTATTATTATTTTTATTACTATTATTATCATACTACTACTTTCAACGATAACGACAATAATGATAATAATAATAATAATGATAATGATAATAATGATAATGATAATGATAATAATGATAAGAAGAAGAAGAAGAAGAAGAAGGAGAAGAAGAAAAAGAAGAAGGAGAAGAAGAAGAAGAAGGGCGTGAATGAAGCAGATAATAATACGCCCACATACATGTGCAAGGTAATATGCATATATCCACATTTAGGTACGTGCTAAAATAAATATATCAGAGCCAGAGAAGTCATGTCACGCATACACATGCAAACAAGTTCATATACTTACATAGGCATATAGACATAATTGCATCCACATCTTCAAGATGCAAACACATGAATGAATACAGACAATGTATTGTCTTGACATTAATGTTCGAATGTCAAAATCATTGTTCTTAATTGTCATGCTAGGGCTGAAGAAATATGATGTCGAAACAGGAAATGCTAAATTGTGGACATTAAATTATAGATATACAGAATTATAGGGATTCTTGCGAGAATAAATTGCTCTCTTAGCTTAGTCGAACCAAGAATTGAAAAGCCAAAAATTGGGAGGACAACAATCTTAGCAACCACAACTTAGCAAGTCCAAACATTTTGAAGGTAATGAAACAAGACAAGATTATTTTAAATCAAGAGCCTCGCATGAACAAGAACCTTAAAGAATACCAATAATAAACTGAAAACGTCAATTTCAGAATTCAAAACAGCCTTTGACCAAAGCTCAACTCATTGGAAGAATTGAAGCAAAAAAAAAATAATAATTGAATGCAGACGTCCTGATTGTTGATTTTGTTCACACTTAATAGAGGGAAATCAATATACTTTCATATCTATCTATCTATCTATCTATCTATCTATCTATCTATCTCTCTCTCTCTCTCTATATATATATATATCTATATATATATATCTATATATATATATATATATATATATATATACCTTCTATACGATGTTTTGTTTCATATTGAGTTTTCTTCCCTATCATGGCATGCAATAAGATAGATATTGATGGAAGAAATATTGAGAGTTCAGAGACCACATTGAGTCCAAAAAGCAGAAATTTGTACACATGTAAAGAAGGGGAGAGGATAATCCTTCAGCATCAACTCTATATACCTTATTTTGCATGTTACTTCAAATGATTTAGGATTATTTGAAGGACAAGGCGTATTTTTACAACCCAAGAACCGTCCACAAGCTAAAGAAAATAATATCCAGGGAGAGATAAGTTGCTAAGGACCATATATCATTCTAAATAGTGGGGAAATGTTTTTAGAAGAGAAGAATCTGAGAAGTTTAAAACAGTTAATCGAATAAAACTTTTTTCTCCGTACGTAATTCAATCAAATCACCTGAGCTATATGTTGAGAACAATTCCAAAGAATCTTTACAACTGAATAGGAATGAATGTTTTAAACCCATCTTGACTTTTGCAACACAGTGTAGTATTATATATTTCTCTGAAAGATCTGACTGCAATGCTTTTGTGATATTCTTACTTTCTTCCGTCTCTTGTCTTTGAAGGTAATCCATAAAGACTTCTCAAGTTAAATAATTGAGTAAGCTTTTTTTCTTTCGTCGTCGGGTGATATGATCTTCAACCTGAAAGTGAGTACGTAATAGTGTTATTAAGATACCAACACATGTAAGAATTTCCATCTCCTCATCGAGAATAATATACAGTTGCTTTGCTGTTTTCACGTCAACCTCTAACTTATCGCGAGGTTTTTTTAACTCTTTGACTCTAGTTTCCAAATAAATCATAAGTAGACAGAATAACGCCTAATCTGAATTGGGCACTTGGAATGTATCCTAAAAATTAATTATTCTAAGCAAGAAGAATGCAAGTTTTGTGATCTGTCTTCCAGATAAATCGACTGAGAAATACTTGTTGAAGAGTGTGAAATCATTTGAGTTCGTATTGAATAGTGTTTAATTTGTTTGTTCTCACTTGGTAGCAATAATTGTAACCATGAGAAACAGTAGTCTCTAGCATTATCATATGTTATTATTAGAGAGCGACGTAAGTACAATGGTAGAATCAACATTTATTGTAGACATCGAGGTTGCCCACCGATGCCTGTACACATTCTGGCCTGTATAAGCGCAAGAAGTCCAGAGAGAGACAGAGACAGAGACAAACAGACAGACACACGGACAGATAGACAGAGAGGGGCCGGGAGAGAGACGGGAGTATATGTTTTCCTTGAGCAATGCCCATATCTCTATAAGAAAAAAAGAGACCACATCGACATTCGGTCATGACAATTACTTCAATTTATCTGCTCGTGATAGAAAATAGACACATTTTCCCTTTGCCTCCAGAACTGAAAAATGATTTGCTGAAAAAAAGATTCAGATTTTGGTCCTTGCAATGAATCATATAACATTGCCGGACGTTTCCTGTCCACTCACAAGGTCCCAAGCCTTATCCTCGGTGCATTGCCTCTTGCAAATTGAAAGCCTGACCTTATCCCCAAATCCCATGAAATTTTTCCAATCGGTTATCCAAGGAATCCCACATGCTGTCATCTAAAGAATTAATTATTTTGCGTTCCAACCTAAGCCTAATATATATATATATATATATATATATATATATATATATATATATATATATATATATATATATATATATATATCCATCGGTTGTTTGCCATTCTTGTAAAATGGCCAGCCCACCGCCATTTGATATATATATATATATATATATATATACACACACACATATATATATATATATATATATATATACACACACACACACACATATATATATATATATATATATATATATATATATATAACTTTAAGGTTAGTGGAAAGAATTGTCGGATACCTTGGTTGCATATGTTGTTAAAGAATCAGCTGAAAGGATTTTTCTGTGTAATTAGTATTATTAAAGATGACATAAGTTTTATTTGCATGCAGCCAGAGAATTGTAGTGACACAATGGTTTCATAAGGATGAACATAAATTTGACCCGAAAGGTAGGTCACGTCTGATTTTTTACCTATTGATCACTCACGTTTTATTGTAACTGTATTAGAAAATAATGATATGTAACAAAAAATAATATTTATATCGAATTCACATGGTACCCTATATAAATTGATTGATTACTTCTATGACATAAGCTATGGAATAAGAAAGGGAACAATAGTTGGATGAACACTACTGAAGTACCATGTTAGTTTAATTGTTCTCGTTTTTTTTTTTAATCCCTGAAAGAGTTAGATGGTAGGGAACTGATAAATCCGACCAAAAATGATTATACATTGCAAGTATAACAAGGTCAAAACACGGAAAAAAATTACATTATTTCATCGACAGGTATGGAGAAATAAATGAGTGAAGAAAAGCTTTTAAAATCTGCAAAGCTTTCTAGACCATATATATACATATAACAATGAATAAACCAAAAACAGCAGTTTCGTTGTATTACAGATCTTTAATGTGGCTATAGACTATCCAATATCCCATCCAGTATCACGAAGTAGGATCTACATCTTTGATTCAGCCGGGAGGCTGGCATTAAAACGTTACCGTACGTAAAACTGAACGGTCAGCATAACCGAATTTAAGCCATACATTTACTTGCGCACGATTTTCCAACCACCAGAGTGTTCCATTTCAGAGTTGGGAGTATACTGATATATATATATATATATATATATATATATATATATATATATATATATATATATATATATATATATATATATATATTTATATATATATATATATATCCTTTGCCTGACGAAGCCAAAGGTAGAATGATCTTGAACGTATCAAAGTAGATAATCCTCACTCAATTATATATATATATATATATATATATATATATATATATATATATATATATATATATATATATATATATATATATATATATATATATATATATATATATATATATATATATATACATATATATATATATGTATATATATATATATATATATATATATATATATCATAGTCTGGAAACTTAGAGTTGGAAATATCAAATATTGTATTTCTGTGTTGTTCTCCCTCTTTCTCTCTCTCTCTCTCTCTCTCTCTCTCTATATATATATATATATATATATAGTTCAATTGTCTGACAATCTAAAAAATGACTGAATTATTTATTCTCTATCAGTATATATATATAATTGTATGTATGTGTGTGTGTGTGTGTGTGTGTGTGTGTGTGTGTGTGTGTGTGTGTGCGTATGTTTAAGTGTCCTGCAAATCCCTGTCAATCATTCCAACAAGTGATTGGTATCTATGTCTGTATGTCTACGTGTGTATTCATCATGCTATAAATTTTGTAAGTATGTTTATGTGGACAAATGATTTTTTCCAGCCAATACACTAATACATACACACAGTTACATACACATATATAAAAGCAAATGATTGTACGACTGTATGATGGTGTTTGTTTGCGTTTGTGTAATTGTATTCCCCTTGAATGTGAGTGTATGGATGTACGTAAGTCACAATATAGCTATTTTTAACGGATGCCTGGAGTTAAAATCTATATCGCCAGCTATAACAAAGACGAGGCGACAGAATGACCCCACACAATATGAATAGATATAGCTGGAACGAAACAGAAAAATAAATGGTAAAAAAAAAAATCTACTGTATTAATACCAGACTGTAGGGACAGATGTTGATGCATTGTTGTTTCAAGAGAAGGGTTAGATACTAGAGTTTTCTTAGTACTCTTCTCCTGACTGATCCCATTATTCGTTTTGCCTCGAACAGTGTTGCCAATTTAGCATTTTTTGTGCTAAATATAGCGCGTTTCTTCCTGAAAAGAGCATTCACCGCTATTCTGTCCGTGTTTTTAGGTCCTTATCAGAGATTTCATCCACACCTGGCTCTTCTCTAGACATTTTAAGATAAACCTAGCGATTTTAACTATTGAAAATGCAACATAAGGCTGACAATTTTTCAGTGAGTTATGTTGTGTTTTTTTTTTTTTTTTCAATGCTTCTTTTTCAGTGCTTTTTTTTTCAAGATCGATATAGCGGGGAAAAATTCGAGTTGGCAACAATGGCCCTGAACTTGGTTTCTGTAGGTGTTTTTTTTTATACCTCTACAGTCCACCTTTCTGTGAAGCTGATGTCATTTTGTGCAAGACTCCTTCGCTGCCGCTGTCGTCTCCCACCTTATATGTAAAGATAAATCAATGCCTGTCCGGATATATGATGTGAACGCCGGCGTCGATTGGGTGTCAGCAAATAGATCGATACACGAATCCGGTTTTTCTTGTGGCTCGTGTCTTTGTCAGAGATGGTAATTTGATATTTATTACCATTCTTAGCATTGATATTGTTTTTAGTCCTTTATTTTTTTTTTTAGTTTCTTGTGTCTCTTTCTACTTCACCTTTTCTCCCTACTTTCTTTCAACCCATTTATTTAGCTTCAGGTGTCGTTCCTCCTTCCCCGACCAATCCCTGTCTTTTGCTCCTTTTCCATTCTTTCCCCATTAAAAAAAAAACATCCCTTTTTATTTTCCAATAATATTGCTTTTCCATACTCCTTCCATTTATCGAATGAAAGAAGCATATATATATATATATATATATATATATATATATATATATATATATATATACGCAACAGCATATATTATAGTAGTTTTGAATATTTGGTAAGCAAACCATTGTACGGATGGACTTCGGTTAAGGAGAGAATTTTCTGCCTATCTCCTGGATTTCAGACCCGTAGACATGAACATTCCATATTCTATCATTACGAGGACTTCAATATGGACTAGATAGACCAAATCAAATACAATTTTGCTTTAGCCTTCGGGAGTCCTGGCATAGATAGATAGATAGATAGATAGATAGATAGATAGATAGATAGATAGATAAGGTTTTTTTTGTTAGTTGTTAAAACGTGGTATTTGGGTTAAAAAGTCATAACAATTCTTGAAAAAATGTTTTGTGTCAAATGGACGATTTCAGATCAAGAACATTGCAAACAACTACTTCTATATCAGAAGACACGTCACTTTCCCGCAAAATTATTCACCAGCACAGGGTTAATTTGATATATACTACATCCAAACGAACTAAAGTATAGAAAAAAAGCGTCTTTATCGATCGTAAATATTTGATATGCAAAACAGAATCCCTATTCTAATAGATCTGCAGTGTTTTGGCAAAAGGTAATGTCAACAATAAATTTACTTGCACTTTTGGATACTTACAGCGAAATTGTCAATATTTGAGAAATTCAAATTCCAGGCCCTTTTATCTCACTGGTAAACATGCAGATATATGTTTCTTGCAACTAACGTAGCGTTGATAGTAAATTAGGGATAAAACTATAATTCACATATTTTATAACTGGCCCATTTCAGGCGGCAATTTTTTGATTTAGGTTTGTTTTTATGATCTCAATATCTACCATGCATAATCATTGATCTCATCAGGAATTCCATAATCTGAATATCAACCAACAGTCAGGAGATGTATGTTCCTTAATTTGTATTGACAAACTAGAAATAATCAATTGGAGTTAAAAGTTCAAGATGTATATAATGAAAGCAAATCTGAGTAATTTATATCAGATTGGTTGCCTGGATGTGAAATTGTAGGAAATAAAAAGACAATCGAATCCTGAGATAAACTTAAAACACCTCTTCATCTACAAACCCATTGCAATACACATACATCATGCAAGTGTTTCGGAATATTTGCATTTTATAGTTGTTTAAGAGGAATACTCAAAGATATTTTCTTTCATAATATATTAAAAAAACTATCCATCATCGTCAATTATTGGACAACTGTAGCGTCGAAAATTAAAATGGCGTGAAGAAATTCTATTGAAGACTAAATATGGTCCAAATTATTTTTTTTTCCAGACATCGCTGGTATTTTTCAAGGAAAACATCAGAACAGAATAAAGAAAAATAACTAGCAAACATCTGAATATCAGGTTCATCTATGTGAAATTATATAAAACCGTATATATAGGGTCCCAAGAATCAAGAAAGCTTTTTTGTCAATATATATGTATATATATATATATATATGTGTGTGTGTGTGTGTGTGTGTGTGTATGTGTGTTTGTAATATATATATATATATATATATATATATATATATATATATATATATATATATAGTAAAGTTCAGTATTGAGGCCAACGAGAGACTCTGTAGCTAAAACGGAAGGGCCACAATGCACGTTCAAATGAGGGTAGAACCCTTTGCCATCATGTTAGCCTCAGTGGTTTAACTGACAGTAGTTCTATTCAGCAGACAACTTTTCTTTTCATAAATTTGACGTTTTTGATTTAGTTTTATTTTGTATGAAACAATTATGAAGGTGTGGTTCATTGCTCTTCTGTCATTCATCATTTGTGAACTGGATTTTGACATAACCTATAATCTTAAAATCTGCTTTTTATTATACAGTTATCTTCAGCATAATTATTCACACGTTCTGTAGCTCCGGTTTCATATCACTCTATACATAGATACCTTAGAAAAGAAAGGCTTACAAAATTAGATGTTTGATATCTAACAAGCGTAGTTTTTACGACCCAAGGCAAAAAAATGGAGATAATACAAACAGAAACACGACGCCACTCCGTTATTCCAGATGGAAATATGCTCGCTTAGAAAATAGACATTTGATATTATAGCTTTTGAACCCAAAATGATGACTTTGGATTCGGTTGAAAAAAAAAATCAAGTGCCTCATTAATCACACCGTGTCAAACAGTAGATATTTATCATTACCATAATTATAACACATATCATATAGTGATGACTGAACTTGCTACACTTGTAAAACTAAAAAAAACTGATCATATATCTGCCATATGACCATAATTAGATTAATCGTTTAAGTGGAACTAAATTTAACCTGGGCCTACCGAGAGGATCCATGTGTTCTATGGAGAACTTGAAATTTGCTCCTGGGTTTATTTTGATGACTTTCAGTGGGTAATGTATCCTTCGAACTTAAGCACCAGGAACAATGCATAAGTTTGTATATTGAGCTGACAAATCTTCAGTTTGATATGATTCATTATTTTCAATCTTTCTGCAATCTGTTCATCCTTTGTTTTCCCTCAATTTGATTGATCAAAAGTGAATATCTTTTGTTGTGTTTATTTTGTATTGCTTTAGTCGTAACGATCACATCTTACCAAAAATCCTGCTTCTCAAAGATATGGAACGAAGATCTATGCAAGAATCGTTTCAGCTGACTCCTAATGTTAATGTTGTATTTGGTATCATGGCCGTTGCCGACAACTGAAAAGGCATCATGTATAACTGGTCTCTTCCTGATTTATATTTACCTCATGATAAGATGAAAGGTACACTTCTGTTCCGAAAAGGCTTGCAATAAAAGCACATCCTTTTCGAATATCTTTGCATTTTTATATTACTTCAACTGGACATGAACAAAGATTGAATTAATTGATGTCATATCTGCAATGATTACGTACTTGTGGTTTAATAGTAATTCTATTTGCAATGGCCATTGTTCTGTTTCTACATAAGCCTCCCCTTTTGGGTGCATGCCTGGGAGGATCGTATAAGGATCCAAAGATGTCTAGTGGTCAGAATTCCCTGGTGTAGACAAGTGAAAAGCAGGGAGCGATTTTTTTGACATATTGTGGCAGGAGTTATTGGAGTACAAATTGGGCGTTATACTACTTATGAGTCCCCACTCCTCAATTCGAAATCACAGTTTCCTTCACCAAGACCCTCTGCTCCTTCTAGTTGATGAGTCTAATGTGCTTTGATTGTTTACTCATAGCTGGGATCCATGTCTTTCCCAAAGTGAGGTGAAAAAAACAGGCCGGACTGAAGTTTCATCTTTTGCCTTTCCTAAATATATTAGGACGCAAAATAATTGTTTACTCAGTCCAACGAGGTTTGCTTTTTGCATGAATAACCTGCGATTAACAAAGGCTTTTGTAGATTGACTGTTTCAACTTATTGTAATGTCTTTCATTCACTTAACGTTTCCACTCAACGGTGGGATTTGCCGCTGAATTAAAGTGCGTCGACGAGGAAGGAAATTATGTTGGAATCGATATTCTCTGTGCGAAAAATGTTTTCGCATCATAAGCCCACGGATTACATCACATGCACAATAAACACGTACGTTTGAAAACAGAAATACAAGTTCTTCCAAAAAGTACCCTATCATCAAGAACTGGTTGCGGAGGTTTGATTCAGCTTGGAGAATAACCGGAGGGGACTGTATTAGTTAAAAATACACACTCGTATAGGTTATTTGGCTAGAAATGAGACGTCATGAAAATGACTTCTGCATCCACAATGATTAAACCGGCGTATTGCTCGGTTCCCAGGCAAGGGCTTTTACTAGAACATTGTATAACCCAAATATGTCAAACCCCTGACTGTTTAGATTTGCTTCCACCCTGAAGGCAAGCAATTTTTAACTGCGGGTGGGACAAAGAAAGTATAAAGCGGTAGCTAATGGCAATACGAGAGAAAACTTTGCAGACTATTTTGAAAAGTGAAAAAGATCGATGAGTAGTATACGTGGTTCAAGGGGGAGTACTCTGAATGGTACGATTGCCGAAAGTAAGCTATTTTTTCGTCCATTGTACATGGTTCGATGTTTCCTGACTGACCATGTATATAACATTGCAAGACAGTACGTTATCATTCTATATCATTAACTAAATGATGACTTTAAAACCAGGATCTCCCATCGATTTTTTTGACCATTTTCATTTACATACGACCCTACAGCAATCTTTATCCTCATCGTTCATTGGATCTGCCTCCCGAATTTCATTCAAAGATTTATTCTCTTTCTTTTTTTTAATATCAGAACACCTCTTACTCGTTATCATTATTATTTCTGCGATATTTTGAAACCTTGCTTTTTGTTTTACCGTCAAAAAACTAGAAAAAAAAATGGAACAAGAAGACCGGAAACAATAATTCTAAACAAATTTGCTGTTTAAGCCAATGTCTAAGATTACCGTGTTTCGGAGTCACAACCAATAGATAAGTAGCCGGCTCTCTTACCAACTGAACCGAATTGAAAAGTCCTGCATATCTATGAAACCTTACCTTACAGATTCGAAAATGTTTATCTCATTCT
This sequence comes from Thysanoteuthis rhombus, assembly GCA_963457665.1. Classification (NCBI taxonomy): domain Eukaryota; kingdom Metazoa; phylum Mollusca; class Cephalopoda; order Oegopsida; family Thysanoteuthidae; genus Thysanoteuthis; species Thysanoteuthis major. The sequence goes on along the minus strand of OY735226.1, from coordinate 49,317,670 downwards.
AAGAAAGAAATTCATTTATTCTAAAAAATATAAATCATTTTTTTGTAAATAATGCAGATTGTATTATAATCTCTTATAATTAGTGTATACAATACAAATGTCACATGATAATCTTCAGTTGGGATGGCCTTAAAATATCTGTTCGACTCAGCAATCTATGATTGAGTCAAAGCCAACAAAATATCTTTGATTATTTTCATTTTTTTTAAGCATTCTTTTCCATTGGATATCTCATTCAATTTTTATTACTTGCTTTATTCTGCCTTTCTAACATTGCCATTTCCATATATATACATTTTTTTTGACAATGTCTCTTTTTTTTTTCATTTTTTATCTTTTTCCTTTTAATATTTTGATTCAACGTTTGGGTACCTCTTAATTTCGTTCCATTTCCGTTTTGACTTTGTTTTATACCTTTTCATTACAGAATTATTTTTGTATAATTTTCTTCTTCATTTTACTTTCTCTTAACCTCTTGAAAATGTTCGTCACTTTATTTTTCCATGTCTTCATTCTGACAATTTCATCTTTTATTTTTATTTTTGTCATATCCACTTTTCATTTTATTGCCATATTTTTGATTTTATCGCTTCTCTTTGAATGTTTCTACGTCGTTTAATATCTTGAAATATTCCTGCTTTTTTTTTTATTTTAATTTGATATATTTCATTTTAACGTCCATGCTCTCCTTCTCCTTGGCTTGGTTTCTTTGTTCAGGTTACATCGTGTCATACATCAATGTTATATTTTTTTTTTCCTATCGTTTTTAGAATCAATTATGCCAATTTGATCTCGACGTTGGAAATATCTCGTCGGAAAGAGATCAATCATCTCCGTTGGTTATTTTTACTGGATTCAATTTTCTTCGTAGATGATAACACTTTTTAAAACCGATTCCATTTATAGCTCATGACAAATTATTATTATGATTCCTGACTAACATTTCGATGACACATCACATTGGCTACTTTCTTCGGTAAATTATTGGTTCACTGACTACAACCAACCTGCAAAACATGTGCAATTTTCTTCTGGAATTTTGATTTCAAATTTATCACGGATGTTACGAGACATCGTGAATATTATCAAATGCTTATTCAAACAGTCTAAGAGGATGATAACCAAAAATTGCCTAAACACATTAAATTGGATTTGTCTGTATTTCCAAATAGATAAAGTCTTTTCAAAAGTAGATAATACCCCCAAAAATTAAAAAATAAATAAAATAACCTGTCCCTCATTGTCTCAAACCAATGATCCTCTATGAGTTGTGTTTGCAGGCCGATTGCATCATCGTTGACTTTAGAATCATATATTTGTAAATGTTTGGTCTTTAATGTTTCTTCTTTTCATAAGTGAAGACTAGTAAGTTTCAAGTTTGCAATCAATGATACGCTCCCTTTCCAATAATATAATTCATTGTTGATGGATATCTCCAACAAGCTGATATATTTGACGGCTTATATTTTCTCTATTCATCAATTCACAAGTCGTTCTTGTGATTATATCCACTATTTGGCACATTTATCACTATGTCAAACACATATATACATGACACACGTATTCCAATGTAGTTTTTAATATCTATTCTTGAATTGCACTGAAGCTGATCTAGCATCGTTGCAATCGTATCTTTTGACGCACTTCGGATTGCCTTGATCCTTTAAAAGTGTTATTATTTCCAACAATACAATTCTCCTTACATCATGTGACTTTTACAAATATCAATGATTTATCTATTGTTTTCCTTTTAACAGTATGTATTATTTCAAAATTCATTTTGTTACGAATTATTTTGTCCTATTTCAAACAATTATCTCGTCCAGTTAAGCCAACAACGTGTGCATTCTTTTTCATTCCCAAATGCTTGTGAATTCTGTTCGCTTTCAAGTTTAAATCACATTCCAGTTTTTTTGTTCCCTTTCTCAGTTCGTCTTGCTGCCTTACTTATTTAAACATTTGATTCCCCTGAAACATTCATATCGACAATTATTTATCTGATTTCACTAGCAGCAGCAGCGACAGTAGCAGGGGCTGCAGCATTTTAGCGTCCGGAATTAGACATAGACCTTCCCCAGGATCCGTCAGGAGACAATAATTTTTTTTAACTTGTTGTAATGTCAATCAAATGTCTTGTATTCTTGCAACATAGCCTGGCGATTTCCATATGAGTTTTCTGACGGATTCTATGATATCCCGATTTTTATTTTACTGGGTGCAATAATTCTTTCATTGCTTCTAGCATGGTTCTCAGTTTTGGGTCGATGTTTTGGTCAGTTACCACTCAATTATATAATTTTTTTAAATATCCAGGTGACTATCGGGAAGATGCATTGGTCGTGAATCATCCTTTTCAAAACTAATGAGATTCTCTTGTTCTCCATTGTTGAGGTTGTTCTACCGTAATATTGCCATCCCAGAGAGATTTTTGCTGAATTTCTTTTCAGGATTCCATCGATATCTTTTGTCCAAGGTAGATGTCATCTAGTCATCCCACCTTGATTGTGAGATCTGTTTGAGTTTCAAAGTTAAATAAATAGTTAATGCTATTTTATTCAATTTAATTTTGGATTTAAGTATATAATATTCCCAACTTGACCATGTATGTTCGTGTACTCCCTCTGAGACAAATAACTGCATTTACTTACACTTGCCATTACTATATCTAATCCTGCATGGTCTTCATTTAATATTACTCTGTATCCTGTACGATTGGGTTTGTATATAGATTGTCTGTTGAGAATTGTTCTGATTCTCATTTAAATGTGATTAACATCCTCTTTCAAATGCCCCTAGCTTGTAATCGATACCGCAGTTTCTTTTCTCTGTTTCTTGATATTTTCTAAATCTGGTTTCTCATTCTTCTGAACCCAGATTCACCTGTTTGTCAAGTCTGCTACGATATTTAGCCAATCAATCTGTCATTGTTCTTACTTGAGTATTTCTTAATTATATTGATAGCTGGGACGACGAGATTTTCAATGCTACTGAGTGGACTTAATTACTCTCCCGAATTCACGTACAGTGCCAGTTCTCCACAGAGAGAGATACCAGTTTTGATAACTTTCTCTGCAGAGGATTTTCCGCCGGAAGTTTTATATTATTTAATGACGTCAACAGAGGGTATTACAATCGTTTTATTAATTAAAAACATTTTATGATTTTTGTTAATCTGTGTTAGAGGTTCATCATGAAGATCATTTTTACTTGTGATGCAGCGGACGACAAGTTATTGTTTTCTTCTTCCTTTAGATTTAGCATCTTTCAAAGGAATCTGTTTGATGTTGACTAAAGTAGTTGATGCGCCAATTTTCTTTTCTGCAAGTATCTCTTCTTTTAGTAGACCTCTGTTTTATTGAGAGTGATAAGTTCTATCTTGTATCTATAATGTTGGATTTGAAGGGTGAGAGTATGATTGGTCATTCTAGATAAGGTTTCTTTTCTTATGTCCCAGTAAACGATGTTAGTTTCATCTTTTGATCACCCATTCTTATATCTTTCGCTTATTCAGACAAAAACTTTGAACATGCTGAGTCAAAATATGACTTAGTCTTGGAAGTTCCATTTACCAAGAATCATAGCTTCCCTGGTTCCACTTCCTCTCTCTGTCCCTCTGTCTCTCTGTGTCTCTGTCTTTCTCTTGCCCTCTGTCTCTGTCTCTGTCTCTCTCCCCCCTCTCTCTCTCTCTCTCTCTCTCTCTCTCTATATATATATATATATATATATATATATATATATCACTCTTGTAGATGAACTGATCTCAATTCTTGCACTTTTGTTCTACATCAAAGGAGTATTTTCTTCAATGTACATCAACCACTCTGCCGCTTCGCTCTTCTCTGCATCGTTGTATTTAAGAATATTTCCCTATGTCTGTACTTCAGTTGTTTTGTTACTTCTTTCCGATCAGAATTTATATATTTCTAACTCTGCGATTTAAAACGTGTTATTTCTAGCTTTTTAGGCTTCCACGTTTCGTCGATAGTTTTTTTCTCCATTTTTCTATCGACTTTGCTTGGTATCCCTTGGGTTTTACGTTGTATTTTAGTAAGGTCTGGCGTGGGCATCGTTTTCGACTTATGATCCTGTGTCTCTTTGTAGCTTCGACGATGTATCTTTCTAATCTGATTTGCAGTGACATTTTGTTATTTTTGTTGGTCGTGGTCACGTTGACATTTTTTTCTTGGTCCACTTCTAAGCCTGATAGATCTAAGTTCTAACATTATACACACGCAAAGGATTCGTTGTTTAATGACTTCTGTAAACATAATCTGTCCTATATGATGCCTTGAACATAGTAGTTCCGTGGTGAAGGATTTCTAAATAACAATTTCGTTTACATGTGCTTACCATAACTTTTGTGAGCCTGCCATTTTTCTGTGTAGCAAGTGTGAAACAGGTGCTCCAAACGCAAAGTTGTGCCTCTGACTGGGAGAGTGGAAAACAACGGATGAATGGCTGCTGGACATGCTATGAGGTTATTAGTCACCATGGGGACTTATCCAGCATATCTGTTACGGCATCTATTGGGCAAATAACCTTGATTAGATAAGTAGGGGCAGGTGTACCATCCAGCCTATCATGTACAGCCGGATCTTTTCACTTGCGGATATTTCATTGGCGTACGATTAGCCAATAGATATTTCACAAGAATAGAATTTGTTCAGGTCTGTAATCCCAAAATCAAATATGGAATAAACAACACATATTTGAAAATAAAAGCCGACGGTATTATTTATGAGTTCTAATAGTCGGTCCCATTGGAGTACCTTCTTTAAAATCTGAATCAACAACTTATTTGAAAGAATATTCTCTTCAAAAATGATTTAAAATATGGCAGACGTGGATTTGGATCGAATAAATTTCTGGAGTTTGTGCAATAGTTCTGACATTATTATTCAATGATAAAATTGAAAGAAAAAGTAATGGTGATTTTCAGGGGTTGTGGGTTACAATACTCCACGTAATGGAAAAAATGGTCTCCAATTTTTGACCTGATTTTGCCTGCTGGAAACAAGTAAACGGGTATGAATGCAGGCATTGTTTGATCTGAAAAAAAGTACGTGATGAAAATTGCTCTTTTTCAAAGAACAAAAATTGTTTAAAGCAGGTTTTTCCAAGGTGTACTAAGATCAAAATAATGAACGAGACGAGAATATCCCATTTAAAACATTCACAAAAAAATCCACAAGAAATACGTTTTTAGAAGCTAAGTAATCATACGAATCGCTGTGTCCTGTAGAGCTGACATGACAGAATAAGTGAGGGAAAATGGACGAATATCATTGAGCGTGGCCTTGGTGATTCAATTATTGATTCAAAATCGAATTTTGATACTTATTACTCTCTTTCACTGTAAAATTGTTAAAGGTAATTGCATAACACTTATTATAAATGTATTTTTCTTTCTGTTTGTCACGATGTATTTATACATTGGTGAATCAGCCAACGTATTTATAGTACTTAAATGCCCACTAACTTGAAAAATAAAGTATCCTTTTCTTCTTCTGGGAATATTATGATTTTTGCATATGAACATTGAGAGAGAACTTTTTTTTTTCTAATAGTAGGGATGAAGAAAGAGAGAAAACACCCTCTTTCAGGGAATTACTAGCTCGAGCAATTTTTTATATTCGTTCTTCAAATAATGATAGCATTGATATGATACGATTTCAGTGATTTGATATCAAACTTTACTGCCGATAATGGGACTTTTGAGCAACTTAATATAGACATTGAAGGAAGCATTTATCAGAAATATGCTATTGAATAGAGACAAAGCTTGGTCAAATCAATCTAATCTAAACATATGCTTATTAGAACGAATGTCGTGAAAAACACCGGAATCTTTATAAACATCTGATATACATTGCCTGAAAATGCTAGTGAAGGCTCTGCAATAAGTGAATTAGAAGTAACATACCTATTCTCAGATTTATCACTTCAACGTTGTCAAATTATTACCACCATTATGTGTAATCACCTCAGAAAACTTTATAATCACACAACTCTAACCCTGGAACTGTCTATTGCTGCTTTAAAGCAATGCTCTTCCGACTCTGGAATGGAGCGATTTGGTAGATCGGGAATTATGCATAAGTAAATATAAATATCCCTTAATTTGGTCCTATTGGCCATCCCGCTCAGGTATGATAAATGCCTTAGGGTCTAAAACGAAGGGTTCGATCCTAACTCGTTGTACTGGAAGGGATGTTGGATAATCTTTTGCCACACAAAAGAGTTGTAATCTAATGAAACAGCTGTTTGTTGGTGATGCAATAACCATTTATCATATATATATATATATATATATATATATATATATATATATATATATATATATATATGCGCTGTGAATGACAGTATTCAGACTTTGAAATTCAAATATCTGAGATTTATTCGTGAAGTTCTCTCCGTTTTCTGGAAATCTTAAGATGCACATGATGCAAGGAAAACAAAAAAGTGAAAAATACCCAATTAGGAAATGTTGTCGAATATAATAGGGGATTTTTAATCGTGCGTTATATCTCAAAACGGTGGTACACTTCTTCGGTCTGTATGAGTGATCATATGTAACCATGTTGATATGTTTTGCTACGCTAGGACAATATGTATCTTATCTGCAGAAATTCGAAACATCAATAATTTGATATATCACTACATTCACACAAATACACACATGCACACACACACACACACACATACACACAAACAGACACATATATGCGTATCTATGAGTAGAAAAAGAGAAAATCAGAGAATGAGAGGAAAAAAACAGAAGAATCGAGGTAGGGTAGGGGTATCAAGCTTGACCCATGGGGGAACACGATACATTGTAAAGACTAAATATGAGAAAATTTTTCGAGAGAAAATAAGCTGGAAATGATCAGCTGACTGTAATGAAATACCGATAAATTCACACGTACAAAACATTCATGGAACTAACCAATACATTTTGGGGGATGTATGAATTAGTACAGTTGATATTATGAGATATAAAAGGGTGAAGATCGTGTACAGTGCTGAGTAAGTACAATTTCGTATAGGGAAAATAATTATACTGAACTTAAGAGCATTCACAGTACACATGTCTGCCAACGACATGCACTTACTGAAATCCGTAGGAATATCTATTGATACATACCTACGACGAAAGAGGGGCCGCTGAGAAATTCGGCCCGTTGATATTTGGATTTCCCTCTTAATATAGACAAGGACTCGTTTATCATACTACATATGTTATGTCCATCCACACATCGAGTACTGTACACAGGCTTCGTCGCTGAGGTTGGATATTCATAAAAAATGTTTTAGATACATTTTAGGAGACGAAAAACTGAGTTGATACCAAAATTTAATCAATTCTCCGGTACACCATGTATCATTTCTCCACGAATTTCTTTGACATTCATTGGGAACCAATACTGATGGATACATATACCTCTTCCAACTTTGTTTATAAACAAAATTTGCACTATATTCGGAGATGCAGATCAACTGATCAAAGTCTGTAGACGTGGCTAAGTACGAATATTTAGAGAAGGAAATCGAGCCAAAAATACAAACGGAACTTTTCCTTCCTGCCTTAATTCGTCTACAAGTATATATATATATATATATATATATATATATATATATATATATATATATATATATGTGTGTGTGTGTGTGTGTGTATGTATGTATATATATATACATATATATATATGTATGTATGTATATATATATATATATATATATATATATATATATATATATATATATATATTCCAGTGCACACGTACATATACACTTATCATTGGCGCTTTTTTTCCATCTTTAGCAAGGTTCAGTTTGTAATATTCACTGACCCAATTTTATTATTTGTCAATGGTCTACTGGACACAATATCCATAAAATATAACATTTCTTGATATGATACTAAATTATACCATCCAAGTCTGTTGACTATGGAAAAGTACATGAGCACCCACATGAATTATTGTTGAGATTGGAGAAATAGTTATTTGCTTTTGATTAGGATAAATGCGAAAGTGTTACACGTAGGAAATTCAGATCTTTGCTGCGATTACTGTATGAACAAAAATATACGATAAATTGTAAATCATGAAACCGATCAAGTAATCATTACAAGCTATCGTTTTCCAAGGATATTGCCAAAGCTGCAGCACTAACATTGACTTGGTATACTTCTCTATATATAGACAGGGACTCGACCTTTATACTATAGAAGTTTGGTCCATCCATACCTTTTGTGTACAAGCTTCGCCAGTGTACAAGGACAAAAAAAAGAATTCTATCAGACATAGTCCTGGGTCGAGCAACTACGTTAACACCATAGATTAGAATTATGAGTTACGAGGATTGGTCAAAGGAGGCAGACGTATCATCGTTAGAAACTGGAAAGATCAGAGAGACAATAGAATTGTTCGAGGGTCGGTTCAAACTTAGTAGACCCTACTAATTTTTTTCCTCACTTGAATTGTGTTTAAGGGACTAAGGGGTCATACATATACGGTGAAATTTGATTGAAGTAGATATTGGATATCAGATTTGTAGTAATAAAATGGAGTGGGGGAAGTCTGGAATAGATGAATAGAATATGTAGCTCTACAAACACGAGAAAATGATGTTCAAAGAGAATTGAATCTATTGTAAAATGTTCAAAACCTTAGATAGTGTGCAAATATGACTGTTATTGGTGCTTGTGTATAAAGTAATATAAAGGATCTAATCTCAGTTTGCTCTCATTTTGAACCTAGGCATTTTCATTAACAGACACTGCCGAGGTTGATATCTAACTTACACAGACAGACAATCATTCTTTCAGAGATCATTGCACGAATTCCTGACGCAATTTTGATTTGCAATCCTATTACGATGCGCATTAAAAATTAACCCTCTTTCGCCGGATCCAATTAGTTTCTTGCTAATAGAAAAACAGTTCCTACTAAAATATTCACAAATCAAGCCGGGAGTTTTCAACTACTAAATCAGACGTTTACACATCAACCATTTACGCATGTGCTATGATATGAAAATCAGAATATGAAACAATTGTATTGTTGAAAACGGTCAACCAAAACTACCTCTAAATGTTTGTTTTTGTTTTGTTTGTTTTTGATTTCTATGTTGGTATGGCTCAGGGTTTCCAATTCAGATATTCTTCCTTTCACTTTTTTCGAATTTGTGAGTCCAGTGTTGACATTTTCTAATTTTTTGGAGTCCGACATTACAAATTGAGATTTCTTTTCTTGTCTGTTTTCTGAATTTGGGTGTGATTTCCAAAAAAGGAAGAATTAGAAGATTGAATCTTAATTTCAAACCCTGGTCCCTCTGTCTGATTAGATAGTTATGTACCAATTAAATATACATCACACATAAATGGAGCTACAAGGCTGATGAGCACTACATATAGTATTAAAAAAAATGGTTCTTCGAGTGTTTTTTTCTCTAGTTGATTTTACTGAAGGATACAAGCGACGGTCACATTTGTTTGTTGGAAAATCCGACTTTTTCAGTGATCATTTCCCAATCAAATGAAAAAATGTACTTCACCCATTGTACCACTTTTTTGTCTTTTCATTTGAACCCCAAACACAACATGCTGCCAAATTTTGGTCGCATGTCAGCTGCTATTGTGTGACTAGCTAGACCTGTTTCTTTAAAGTCTGTGAGCTTTGACGTTTCCCGATACTGTTTAATAACGAAAAAGGTTTCCAAACATATCTATGAACAATCATTAACGTGGTAAACGATATATAGAGACTTTTTGATTTTACAAAATTTGGAAAGCTCTTTCATGATAAATTACCAATTGTGGTCAGAAGTAACCTGAACACTCCACTTTATATCACTAGTATTCATTAGTGGCTGGGGCTGGACGTACCCCCTACGCTTGGTTCGACGACAAATTATCCCGAATCTTCATCAGACAGGTATTGAGTGCTATTTCTCTTGTTTTAGGTCTTTGTTATGACTGAGATTACGGCTTAGGACTCAGCTTACACCGCCTGGTATTCACAGATTGTGACCCCTTTAAGTAAAGATTGGGTGCGACAGTGCCTAACATCGCTGATCCCACGAGAACAGGTGTGACCAACGTCATTTGACGTATCCTTTTTTTTAGCTTACAACAACTGAAATACTGTAAGAATGATGGATACCAGCATACATGTATCCATACACCCAAGCTGACAAAAACAAATACAGACACACACACACACGCACATACATACATACATACATACATACATACATACATACAGGAGCACATGCCTGCAAATATATAAGTGATTACAGGACACCGTGTGCCAAACAGCCTAATCTTCAACAAGGATCTCAACAACATCATTCCACTCTCAACTGATCCATGTCTGATCAAGTGCTATGGACGACAGAGAGAAACACCGAAGCAAAGTGCCCTTGAATTAGCTGCAATAGTATCCAGCCACAACTCAGCTTGTGAGGACCATTGTTTCAGAAACTTGCTTTGCAGGCTGAGAGCAGATTTCAGAGACGCTAAACCGGGAGATATAACAGCTGGCAAGGAACCGACAGAGCTAGAGACGCTGATCTGGGAGAAGACGTAGTGGCTACAAACCAAAACGACTGAATGCTCCTGTAGAATATTACTACAACCGCGGCTGCATAATTTAGTTAATCTTCATGGTCAAAAATGAAAATCCCCTTAGTCCTGGAAAGCAGGTATACGACCAACGTATCCTGCCGATAATCACCTGTGGGTGTACACAGAGGAACGTAATGATAGGATTGACTGAAAACCATGGGGTTTACCCATGGGAGAATCGTATTCAACATTGCATTGACGGATTTGAAGACGGCACAGTATATTAGAGGAGAAACAAAGAGGTCGTTAAAACCTTTAGGGGCTGTTGATGCTAATGCTACTGATGCTAATGCTGTTGCTGATACGTGTGTGTGTATGTGTGTGTGTGTGTGTGTGTGTGTGTGACGTGCCTGTGTGTGTGCGATGTACGTGACTAGATTGTGCGAATGTGGTACGTTTTGTTTAATGTCTTCGTACTTTAATACCTCCTCACTGTTCAGTTGATTGAAATTTAGATAATGTTGAATTGTGTGAACGTGTGTTGCTTTTCTTTTTCTTACATATTTTCCTTTTTCTTCTTCTTGGGAATTCTCAGAACGAAAGTTTTTTTTATGTTTTACATAAAAGAACGAGTCTGCTGAAACGTCGTGACAAGAAAGAAACGGGAATTAAGTAAACCGTTTAAAACTATCATTTTTCATGCCATTTATATTTTTAAAAGCTTTGTAATATTTTTCACGTAAATTACAATATTTTACTGCGGCAACAATAATAAAAAAAATATTATGAGATAAAATATAAAGGATGATATTAAGGACGCTTTAGCCTGGAACAGAATCAGTGTAGAAAAGCATCAAGTTAGGAAAAACTCGCCATGGAAGGTTCGCATTGTTGTTCTTTGTTAAGTAAACACAGGGATGTGTGAGGTATTACTAACTACCAAGAAAGAATGTCATGGAAAAATGTCAGGGTAGGTGTTTTCAGTTTTTCAAGTTTGTCTCGCTGGATGGATGGAAGTCTATTTTTTCAAATCAATTTTTGAAAAATGGTTTTCCACCCCAAATAATTTGGAATGTGAATTTATGCTACAATTGGGTCCTTAGTTTCTGCCCAGCAGTATTTACGTTCTTCCCCCTCAGATATCATTGATTGCTGTCCAACCAAGAACAAGGGAAGTAACATCGATCCTGTTTTCTGGCAAATTTTTGATTGATCGCCCCCAACACAGCATGCTACCAAGTATCAATTGATTATGTTACAGTTTTATTTTTTGACTAAGTAAAGAGTGATTCAAATTATTCGTATTTATGATGTACTCGTTCTGTTGTACTAGTTCCCGTAGTTATTTTAAGCTATTCAAAAATATTTTAATCCAAAGTATTTATTTCAGAGTCTCTTGTAGAAAGATGCTTTACCGAGCTCTTTTTTTATACTTCCTGCATAATACGTGTATGACAATGAAATCAAAGCTTTGGTTCAGATATTGAATTTGCAGTTGGAAAACCAGTTATCGACACATAATGAATAGATAATATGAACATAACATTTTCCAGAAGTTCATCCACATGATATCCTGCGGGTGTTTGCTCGAAAGTGCAATATATATATATATATATATATATATATATATATATATATATATATATATATATATATATATATATATATATATATATATATATATTGTAAATTGCGTTATGTCGTATGGAAACATTTATTTGGAATAATAGCCCGTTGATACAGTAATAATGTATCATTTAATGTAGACAACGTATATTAGATGAACAATTAAAGAGAATGCTGATGAAATTGAACTTGCTGCCGATATTGGTTTAGTCTAGGCCAAATGTTACATCGATCGTGTATCGACAGAACATCATTTTTATAGGATATAATGCAATTCATAATCTTCCTGTTGGATCATAAATATCCAATTTTCAATATATATATATATATATATATATAGATAGATAGATAGATAGAGAGAGAGAGAGAGAGACAGACAGACAGACAGACAGACAGACAGACAGACAGAAAGAGAAAGACAGAGAGAGGGAGGTAAAAGAGAGAGAGAAAGATAAAATGGAAGAAAGAGAGGCAGGGAGAGATAGAGAGAGACAGACAGACAGAGAGATACACATGCAGTGAAAGAGAACGGCAAGATCTATTTCTGAATGTACATTTTCATACGCAAGTGAATCAAAGTGTGTTACACAAATATACGCAAACGTTCAATAGACAATATGTATGGGCATTTGTGTATGCAGTAAACTTTGTACACCAGCTAATGATGAGCTGGAATAGAAGAAGAATAAAATCTTGAGGAGCAACTAAGGTGTGCATTGCTGAATCGTCCTTTCCCTGTGCCATCTCACACCCTCTGGCGATTGTTGTGTTGACGTTAAGACACCCAACGTTTCCCCACCTTTGCTTATCGAGCAATTTATCATATGGTTTGCTGAATCAAGCCTGACACCGAGACCGCAGTGATTAAACAGAGGGCCCTCTTTTTATCAGAAAGGGTCGAAGGAGGTGCGATAAGAAGCCAATGATGTGTAAAGAGATAAGTAATAAAGAGCTTTGAGCTAAACAAAGACTGGGAGAGAGAGAGAAAGAGAGAAAGAAAGCGAGAGTTAGAAAAAAGAAAGAAAGGAGTAGAGAGTTAGAAGTCTCAGATTTGATCCCTTGTTCTGTGGTCCTATTCCATGAAGGTGAAAGGAAAGAGCTGAAAGAGATCAAACTCTGGATAAACCTGCAGCACAGAATCGCTAAGGTTAGGTGCAGTTGCTGTATGAAGTCGATTGCTAATGATTCCACTGGCAAGGTAGTGTTGGTTGTAAGCTGCCCAAAGCGTCCCATGACATTTCAAGGTAGATATTACTATCGACCATAGCTGCGAACTGGGTAATCAATAATGGACAGGGAAGCCATGGGAAGAGTGCTGGCATTCAAAGACGTCTTCATATGCTTTTCAACAATTTTGAATCCATTTCAAACAGCCACAGGCTTAATATATATGGAACGTTTAAAAAAAAGATCCTAACTATCTTGCGTACCTCATACGTATTATAGCAATTCAAAATTGTTATGCCATGCAATACAATGCTTACAGGAGATGCACTTTTAGTGGAATATTTTGAGTGATGAGTTTTCCCTGATACATCAACTATCATATAAACCCTATCTTATATTACTTGTTAATGTGCATCTATTGCAGAGAGATGGTTTGAAAATTGGTCTTGTTAATTCATTCCCTCGAGTGATGCTGCTTCTTGCAGCCATGTGTGAGACTAAGCCATGTTCACTACATATATATATATATATATATATATATATATATATATATATATATATATATATATATGTATATATATATATGTGTGTGTGTGTGTGTGTGTGTGTGTGTGTGTGTATGTTGCTGAATTCTGCCATAAGGGTTGAATTGATTTAACAAAAGTGTAGAAAAAGAGAGCCAAATGTTTTAGTTACGGTATTTAGGTATACAGTTTTTTGTTTGTTCGTTGTTTTTCCATCAAACATTAACTGGTTTCGTACATGTCTTCAGAGGCCTGATTTGATTATATTTTTGATCGTCTTTACCAATGTCAAGAAGAGAAGGTATATTCAGGTCATTGGTTTATCAAACTTGATCTGGATTCGAATTCTATGAGTGTAATAAAATCACGAGCAACAAGAATTTTATCACACCCATGGAATTTGAATCTAGATCAAGATAGATACACCAATGAAGACAGTTCATCCCACCTCTACTGGACTATGATGAAAGACAACAAGAAACAAGATCGCATCAGCCTTCTGAAGACACGTATGAAACCGGTTGAGGCTTAATAAAAAGACACTAAAGACACTCTACCCAAACACCATAACCAAAATAACTTTCCTTTTTAACCCCTTCATACATATAGTAAATAAAAGGGAATGGAACACGTTTTCAGGAGTGAGAGTATACGAAGGATTTATTTGTTAATTGATCAATTAATTTAAAAATTAGATGAATCATATGATTTTACTTTTTTTGGGATGGGTTACCATCTCCAATAGTGAGTGTGTATCTTTTAGTGATTGAATATTAAGTTACCGTTGAAACCAAATTCATCATCGGATGTTTTGCTTTGAAAGCGAAAATGGAAATAAATAAGGATTCATGGAAGTTAATGGTAGTGAGTCAAGAATGTTTTAAATCTACGAAGGAATCTATGGTGGCTCGGCGAGATGTTGTTGGAATCAGTAGCAGCAGTTATGGATGTTTTATTTGTTGTGCTAGTAAGGGGAAGTTGAGAGCTAGTTAATGGTTTAGTGCCATACTATTTAGCTACTTAGCAAGTTGAGGTTAAGGCTATACAAACATACCAGCAATCTTGCATTACACACTGGTCAGAAATTTCATTTTGCAAAGAAATTTTGTACTGTAGTGATTTTCATCCCCACTGATATCTAATTACACTGGCCTTGCCTCAAACTAAGCGACTCTTGTTAAATAGGTATTCTAAATTTATAAGATATTGATATGCACATAGCAAATTAAATATAAGAGTACTATAGTCTGCCTGAATTAAACATATCATTCAATTAAAATTGCAATCAATTCAGCTCACATTCGTCTCTATGATAAATATGAGAGTGTTTTTTTTTTCATATTTAGTTATTATTCATCCTTACTTACTCAAAACTTATATCGATTCATTACGTCTTTTTTCAATCTAAAAAACGGGACACATCTTATATGGCTGGTACACTGAATTGCATACATGCTGGTCAAACTATATTTCTCCTCAAAAAACACCTGCCAGGAGAATTGGAATCAGCGGCACACTCATGTTTATACATAGGAAAAACGGATATATCAGAAAAAAGACAGGAAGTTACTGAAACATAATTTTCAGGGAACACCTTTTTTACATCAGGCATGTTGAACAACATCTTTAATGAATTCAGATCTTGATTTACTGTAAAACTTCTCATAAATGTCAAGTTGTCAGTATGCGATTTATTTATGCTACAAGTTGTCCACGGAAAAAAATACAATCAATGATTAACAGTCGTGAGTTCAATTTCTCATCGAAGTATGTAAAAAGAAAACAGTATAAACATGGATCCAGGAATAAGCAAAATTCAGTAAACACACTCACACTACACACCAGGACGGATGTATTCCAATGAAAAAGATAGTTATAAATATTTTTTAATTCTGATGTTTTTGTGTTTATAGGTTAGGGTACAGATTAAAATATTTTGGCAGTAGGGGAGAATACTATACGGATGAGGATGGATATATATATATATATATATATATATATATATATATATATGTATGCGTGTGTATGTGTGTGTATATATATGCGTGTGTATGTGTGTATATATATATATATGTATATATATATATATATATATATATATATATATATATATATATATATATATATATATATATGAACCCATCCATCGTAGGCTTACACAATGCTCTTCTATAGGGATAGAGCATTTTGGTAGATGGGAGATTCATGTGTAAATAATTACATCATTTAAATTCAGCATTACTGACTGTCCACTTTCGTAGCTCAGAGGTAGGATATCGGCCCCTAGGTCTGAAGCGAGGTTTCAGTCCTGCCTCGCGGTACTGGATGGGCTAATGGAAAGTCTATAGGCACCCTGAAGAGATGTAATACATCGAAACAGCTGCTCTGGATGACACAACAATGATATATATATAAGCTGATTTTGTCACATTGACTCACGAACATTCGATTGATCTTCCAGGCAAGCTGTCTCCAACCTGGAGTCATTGGAACACTAGGATTCTACAAAGAAAGTATGACAGGGTTTTGTGAGCTTATGAAGGAGGCCAACGGTTGGAGAGCCTTGGTTCATGGAAAAATAATTCAAGTAAAACAGTGATGATGAGATTGCAGGGAACCACTTTTCTAGACAATTGAATATTTTCCTGAATCATGACAGTTTTCTCAATGCACTAAAGAATCACAAAAACTCATTAAATATATTCCCATCCTCTCTAAGCACGTAGGTTCTGACATTAATGGTCACCGGACAATGGATTATTCTTCGAATTTTATTTTGGTGGGTAAGTTCATTGATCGAACAGTGCCAAAAATAATATCGAATCTAGTCAAATTCAAAACTCTGAAAGTATACTGCTGTCGCCAAAAGTGATCTCCAGCTTAGCAAAATTCACCCTTTGAATAGTAGATCTAATGCTCAAATTTATAAGTGGAACTGAACATTTGATCATCGCAGTATACTTTTCTTAAGATATATATACACAAGAGGATTACTCATCATAGTCTGCTCAATGCCAAAGATCTATATTCAATTCGGTTAAACAGACTACTACAATGGGAAGTGAAGGTTTTGTTCTAAAATTTCCGCGAGAAGTGTATCAGTTAATATTCTATGAAATCACATACGACTGATAATATATACCAATTTTATCTTTATAAAATTTAAGCTCTATAAAAGAAATGAGCAAGGGAGATAATTGAGAATTAATCGTGGTCAGGATCAAGGTTCACGCCCATCGTCATAAATATCCAGTATAATATGTTTTGTTTTTTTTTTTCATTTCAATTGGCTATTGAATTTCATTGTCATAAACTAAACTTGCATTACAATATCGCGGTAGAATAGTTTATGCAGCTCTTTAATTGAATTCACACCAGATATTTTATCTTGCATTGCCCTGCCTTACCTCGCACGTATCTCACATTAGGGTGAAAGATAATTCCTAAATTGTCCTCCCATATTTCCTGTTCGAATTGAATCGATAAGCTGCTTCTTAATATCTAACCGGTTGTTTTGTTATCAAATTTCCTTATCGTATTCCAAACCCACCACAATTTGATGTGCTTAGAAGCCTTGCAGCACAAATCAGCGAATGTTGAGCTGTTCACACAGCAGATCTCTACGGAGGAGTTTTGTGTATTTTTTGGAAGTAAAATAGTCAACTGGCAAACACACATCGAAAAAGGGTTTGCTCCTCTCCTCCCTAAAACTCATGAATGCTGTTAGTTCTAGACGATGATATATATCTACTGCGTTACCACTTAATCTTGGATTTTGCATTTGAATTACTGTAATAATAAGACCGACTGCTACAGGGTCAAAGTTTACGCTATCACTGCAATTTTTGTATCATACATATAATGAATATATATATATATATATATATATATATATATATATATATATATGTGTGTGTGTGTGTGTGTGTGCGTGTGTGTGTGTGTCTTTGTATTACAATGAAATAAGCTCAAGTTTATGTTATGAGCCTTTCATAATATCTAAGACTAATCAGTTTACCTCAGTCGCTAATACAGCCAGCTGGAATTCAATCGGTTGCAAGTTCAAATCACAGTGAGAGAATGCCGTTTTTAGAGCCCCATTCTGGTGATGACTATTCTTTTGTTTTTTTGCTACGGTATGAAAGCAAATCAACCCCAGGATTATACAAGAGTTTAACGAATTAGTCACGTTGTTTTTTTGAAGCATGGATCTTTCAAAGCCGAGAAAACGAGGAGGAATTATACATGCTTTGAGGATTCTTGGCATAATTTATATAATGAATAGAATAAGAATATCCCGTATTTGTCAGAGTACTAAAATAAAATTACTGACACAGAAGCCCTGATGATTGAGACAAAGTAATACTGGCTAACTCAAACTCTTCACTGCGTGTCTTGAAATAATTTAAGGGGGTCAAAATAAACAAAAATAACTTCTGTATCCCCAGACGCTGACAGCATCATCCTCTTTGCCAAGAACCTTTATGATTCCACAATAATGATAGATGAAATAATGAAAAAGCAAGAATGTTGGACTCCACATGAACTTTAGCAAAACAAATATCATGTACAACAAGCATGTCAAAGACAAAGACACAACGATCAAAATCGAAAATGTAAACTTGATGAAATTAGATGTTCCTAAGAAAACGAATCTCAATGAAATCCTCAAAAGAAGAAGAAAATCAGGCGGAGAATTGCATTACGTTCGCAAGCTGTATGATAGGGAAAATAGATAGGACTGAGAAATCATAGGAACAGATTGTAAACTTAAAAAGCAATAGGCTCGACATATTGCAAGAATGTTACACAACTGCCAGATATCACGTATCATGGCATGGACCCCTTGATATCATATGCAATAATATTGCGGACAGGAAGTAAGATGATCTGACAAGCTTGACAAATCAAGATAATACTACATCCCCTACCGTAACAGAGAAATCTGGCGAAGCTTGGGAAGGTTTATGTCCTGCGACCGATGATAATGATGATGAAACATAGCGAATGGAAATATTATTTGATATCAGCAAGAGAAAAGAGGATCGCGGATTATAACAATTAACCATATTGATCGAAAGTTTTTTTTTGTGAGTGTATGTCTGTGTGTGTATGTGTATGTGTGTGTGTATGTGTGTGTGTGTGTGTGTGTGTGTGTGTGTGTGTGTGTGTGTGTGTGTGTGTGTGTGTGTGTGTGTGTGTGAACTATTTATCTACCTATCTATCTATTAGAAACTGGAGATTGAAATTGTCACCAGGGCTGTCAACATAGATTCCATCTGGTTGTATGAATCACAAAAACAGGTCGTACCAATGGAGGACTGGAAGTTCCAACCGTTGCTCCTCGTGTCAAGAAAAAAACTTATTTCTAAACCCCTGTCTCCAAATAGATTCTACGATGCAATTCAATTTGCAATGTAAGTTCATGCAAAATAGTTATTTATTGTGTCCGGGAGCATTCACTCTCTGTTCCAAAAATCCTAACTTTTTTTGGTAATCGGTCCGTACAACTTGCGAGAAAATTTCTAATTCATTGCTCCCCACTTTTCAATTCAGTGACGGATCATCCAACTAACAAGCTAGAATGCCATGAGACATTGCTTACTTGAGAGTTTCTAATGAATGACTAACCAAACCTTTTCTATATTTCTTATAATCATATGACTGTTTATCTGCTCATCCTATAATATCCAAATTTTGGTTCAAAAAACAAATCATGATTTCATGATTGGTTCAAATTTATCCATAAGGTATGATGCATTATTATCCATATCCAATTCCACCTATTGATCTGCAAAATTCTCTTTGGTTTCGAGATAGAATAATGCCAAGTTCTCCGCCTATAAATTGGAGCATCAGACCTTTTATTCAAAGTGCTTAATCTCCATGACTGGTGATCACTTTTGATCTCAACGGTATACCTTTAGAATTTACAAATTGGTTAGATTTGATATCATATTTGGCATCGTAGGATCAATGATCTTACTTCAACATGCAAATTAAGAACAACCCCCATCAACGTGGTTCTCTGCTGGTTCTGTAAACCCCAGGATATATGGAAATTAGTGGGAGCAATATCTTAACGAGATGGCGTAACTGCATAAAGTCAGGAAACGATGATTAGAGAACTAAAAGTTTATAAGTATTCAACAGAGGATAGAATAGTAATAGCACCCACAAGTATTTAGGAAACGTTACAAAATAACTCATTTTGTTCGGATTGAATTAGAAAGGTAAAAAGGATTGATAAGGTTGAATTGGTTTTTCTCAAGAAAAAATCGTTCAGTCATTCATTTAACGAGCTAAATTCTATTAGAGGTAGTTTTAAATACTTGATATAAAAAGTTTGGAAGTAATTAGAAGGATAACGAATATGATCAACCATTCTAATAACATCACTCTTCTGTTCCAATCCTTCAATTCACGTATTTGCTTCATGGGGTTTACCTTAACCTAAAATAAACCCTGATGAATGTATTTTTCTATTTAAAATTCCATGATGATGGAGAGGAGTGAACAATCCTCTCGTGAAACTAAACAAGATATGCGATAAGCTAATATGACTCCCAACTTGACGCACTACAGTCGAGAGCGGTTGATTACTTTAGGTCTTAATCTGAATACTTCCAAAATTACCATTGATACACATTATTTGGAATATACCAGAATATATTTTATTAGATTGATTCCCATCATGAATAGAATGACGAAACCATATTGTCACGAGAATGACAAATATTCGTTTTCAATTTACTTGGAAAAATTGTCATTCTGTCATTCTTGATTTCATGAGGTTAATTTTATCACATATAGAAGATAAAGTTATTATGATGATGTGGTAATGCTCAATCTAGAATCAGATTAAACATTATATATTTTTATTTAATAAATACATAAAGGAGAGTAAATGTTAAGTCTATATTAATGTTTGATAAAGTATATATAAGTAAATAAGTAATACAATATATATATATATATATATATATATATATATATATATATATATATATATATATATATATATATATATATCACTTAATTTACCTATTTATCTCTTCCCATAAGCTTGAAAATACAACAATAAAACTGCCTTTTCTATTATTTATGTGATTTTTTTCAGTGTCTACTTTTATACTTCTCTTTCTCTCTCTCGTTCCCCCTCCCCCTATCACTCCCTCACTTTATATATATATTTATATATATATATATATATATATATATATATATAGTGAGAGAGAGATAGAAAGAGGGAGAGAGAAGGGGAAGTGAGAGAAAATGGTAAAATGACAGAGAAGAAGAGTTACGTATAATAAAGTTTCAAATGAATTTTAAGAAGTCACAGATTCATTGGAATTTCAATCTGTTGATTTTATTATAATGTAGTCCACAACAACCTTTCGTTGAAAGCATTTTGATCGCCGATAAAGTGATACTTTTAAATCTTGATCCAGTTTTGACGATGTGCTGAAATAGCAGCATAAAGCCGTTATATAAAAATCAGATTTATATTCTATCATCAAAGGCGTGTTTCACCCGCTCACTCCATACAATTAACAAGATTTGCTACCCTTTCCAAGGAGGACAGATAAATCTGAAGAACCAACATAAAAAAGGGGTAAATGCACATTCTTCAATTTTTGTAAATCCAAAATTCTGATAATCAATATTTAAGTTGAAGGTTTTGATCCGGGGCTGACACCCTTGGTCCAAGACAAAAATTGATGAGAATAGCTGTACTCAGATCCTGTTTCCAGGTCACTATAACCTACCACGCAGTTTCAGTTCTGCTATTTTCAAGAGTTTCTGAACTATCGAGTCATTCTTCACACCAAAAACATAATTCGTCGGAAAATCTGTTCCATGAGATATTCAACATTTCATTAAATATTAGCATATAATCCTTAAATGGGATATTCTTACGAACTTTTTGGAGAAAAAAAAACAACGGAACCTTTTTTCGACCTTATATGTATTAACGATATAATTGAGGGTCATATTATCAGATACAAGTGTGTCCTTACATGCATTTAGAATTGGATTTCTTTTCAAACAGGATAAATACTTGGCTGATTATTCCATTATTATTCAATCACCATCCGATATAGACAAAAGGTATAACTACAAAATATTTCAAAAAATTGGAATCTGAACGCAAGAGTTGATAATTCCATCGTTTAGAATGGGTTGTATGAGTTATTTTTATCAACAAAACTGTCCTTGGAGATGGAGACCAGAGAGGGCAATAGACAGGAAAAAAAAAACCTCTTCATATGTATGTAAATGTATATATGGAATGTTAAGAGTAAAATTCAATAGCAAGCAAGTGCTATATTACAATATCTTTTATTATCCCGTGGTATGTTCCGATGCATTTCGACAGGTTCCATCAATCTCTTCCAGAAAAAAAATTGCAGCAATTCACAGAAAATTTTGCTGTTCACATGTTTGAAGTCAAGAAATGAAACAGGAATACTTTTTGTGTTGTTTGGTTTTTCAGTATAATCGAGAAAAAAGGTAATTGTATCTGTGTGGGAAGAAGTCAAGTTTGGTTTGTTGAAAATAGTCTGTAGAAGGCGGGTTAGAAATCGGTTGTACCTTATCTCTGGGTAATGGGCTTGTCTTAGATAAGGAGGAGCATTGAGAGGAAAAGATCGAGACAGAAATTGCCAGTTTCTAGTAAAGGTTTTTTTTTTTTGTCATCATAGATTAGAGAGGTGTAGCATTTTATGGATAATTATGTCTATATGAGGAGCAATGGTGAATTCGGGTGCATTTTTGCATTCAATTGCGTTACTTGATAGCGGGTGAGACTTCTTTTTCTCTTCTTGAAGGGTTGATATGAGTGTGCTTGTACTATGTTTTATGTTTTTTTGATCGCCAATACCTTGTACGTTAGAGTCGTCTTGTGTTGCATTTATGTGATTCTCTTTTGAAATCAATGCATTTCGAGGGTTTGCAATGTGAAAGTGACCATACATTCGTCTTATGCATTTCATTGGGATATAAGAGCTGCTACGATGCAAGGAAAAACTTGATTCACCCCGATACAAACACCTTTTTCAATGAACTGCGGCAAATTTTGCTCTGAAAAAGATGGGTGATACCCGTCGAAATGCATGCAGAATAATAATGAAGTATTGAAATGTACCGTTTACGATCCCTGAAGATTTTATCTTCACATCTTCATCCAATTTTGTTGGATCATTCCTCAACAACGATGTAAACACACACACACATACACACACATACACACGCACACACACACATATATATATATATATATATATATATATATATATATATATATATATATATATATATGGAGATAGAGAGGGAAATAAACAGAGAAAGAGAGTGAAATGAGACAATCGTTGCATAGGTAAACACATAGGTAGGATTTTGTTGATAATGATCAATTTCACTAAGCTCTTTCGATCAACGGACAGATAACGGCGTGAAACTGAAAAGTAGCAACAAAAATATATTTACGTTATATTTTAAAATATTGAGCACCAGCACCATGATTGAAGCAACCAGTAACCATATACGTATACATATATGTGTGTATGCTTGTGTATTTCTGGGTATGCGTATATATTCATATGCGTGTAAGTAGAGATACCCCCGGATCTTTTTTTTTTTCTAGGGGATGGAATGAAAACTTTCAATCAGGAGCCTCAGCTGCCGTTGCATTGTTTATATCT